>KZ308760.1:91508-120697 GCA_000376725.2 Ladona fulva | reverse complement strand
TTTAAAAAAAATTTCTTTTTCCAATTTTTTTAGTCTCAGAGTGAACTACCCCCTTAAAGAGAGAATATAGATTCCGAGAAAGAAAGAAATAATAATATAATAAAATAAATGAAAATAAATAAAATTAAATAATTTTACTATATTTTACATTAACATTTTAAGTTCAACAACCAGATTATAGGATCCTCAAAACAGGGATCGAAAGATAACCTCAATGGATAAAATAAGATGCTGTCTTCATTGCAAAAATACCAACACACAAGAAATAGACTGAGAAGGAGTTGATTGAGAATACACTTTTCTTAATCAATCTTGTGGTGCTGAGAATGCTTCAAAATATTTATTTCAAAACTGTGGGATTCCATAATCATAAGAAACATTTTCCAAGTGTAATGAGAATTTCTTAATGCCACTTTTTCTAAGATAGTTATTTTTAAACTAAAAGCTGCTGCAAAATCCATGGAGCTTGCCAATAGCAGAGTATCCACTATCCAGTCATTAAGAAATTCCCTGAGTTTCCGGGATAAGTATATATATAAGTATGCTTTTGGTCAAATATTAGTCATATGGTTACAATTAAGCATCAAGCTCTATGAAATGGAGCAGTTGGTAGATTGATCATGATGTTGTATGGGTATCAGATTATACACACAGGACAAATTTCATGAAATTTAACTTAACATAATTTTATTGATGAAATATTCCAAAAATGAATGATTAACAGGTAAAAGACTGCTGTAAGCATTCAAAGTATGGTTATGGATGGTAAAAGAAGAGTGATACAACAAATGTCTGCAGAAAAACAAGCATCGATAAGTATCACAAAGAAGCAAAGAATAATTATTTTATTTTAGATAAATCACATCCACATCAATATTCCACATTTACTATACATAAACATCAACTGAAATATTTTGTAAATTTATTCTGAGAGTTTAAAATTCTTATTCATCAGATGATGAATGGTTAATAAAAACACAAAATATACCATCTATATAAAAAAACTAAGTGCTATGCGCTTTAAGCTCTAAATTGGTCACAACAATGCTGTGATTGAAATGTTTCCTCTTAGAGTATTTTTACTGAACTTATACGTGTTCCACAGAATGAGCTATTGATGATCCTTGGTCAAGTGCAGAAAATATAGATTTTTCAAGTTCTCAGCAAAATTTCCCGAGTTTTTCAGAAGAATAATATTCCCTTAACATTCCAGGTTTTCCAGATTGGTGGACATCCTACTAGAAGCATTTACCCCCCCACTTAGGGAGTTAACACAATTTAGGAGATTTTTCTCTACATACAGTGCAATATGCTATAACTATAAATTTTCAATTCATTTGAGCAAGTAAACCAGATTCCCCCTTATAACTATCTTCGGACATTTTTTCTAAATACCTGATGCAAAGCTGTCAATCCATCCTCATTTGTTGAATCAGGACTTACACCTTTCATTAATAACCTCCGCACTGAAAAATTAAACAAGCAGAAAATGAAACATTTGATGAAAATGAGGAATAGCTGATGACAATACAATTGAAAGGATTTCAGGTGACTTAGCAAAATAATTTTTGCATTAAAGAATAACCCAAAGGATTAAGAGACTTAAAAAAAGTCATACAAGTTCACGCCTTGGATCTTCCACTGGTCTCAATGCAGATCCAAATTGTTCCTCTACTCTCACTTCCACAATCCACACCAGCCAATGGCTGTCCAGAATATGTTTTGTAAGACTCCAAAAATATGTACTGATGGAATTGGAAAAATATCCAACATAAAGTCCTCTTGGGAACCATTTGAAGGCCTTATTTTTAGTTTGATAAAAATAAAGAAAATTATTCATCCAACATAAAATATATTAAAGAAAAGTGATAATGTGTTCGTCTTTAACAGGTTAATCGTAATATTGGTCTAATAAGACCAAATTTCACCTCAATAAAGACGTAATTATTATTATTACTAACACACAAAGCATACTGGACTACTTCCCTGAAGTTGACAGTTTCAAAGATTCTTTGTTTTCCATTCCAGAATAAGAAATTATTGAAAATGTACCATTCATACAAATAATGGATCACTGTTGATCGGTGTATTTATTTAAATTTACACTGCAATTTGGCCTTCTGACCAGGTGGCAGCGTTGGAGGGGGAACATTACATGAAAAAATAGGATTTAATTTAGTATGTTCGAAACTCTATGTAAACTTATATATAGGAATTTGTCCAAGACTTCTGCAACCAGCTAATACCTCTGAAGAGGCACAGTTTTATTGCCAAGCAACAGTTGTATTTTTTCAGAAAAGAAAGCTGCATTGTTGGAAAATGAGGTTGTTATTCAGTGTAAATTTACAGAGGACTACTCGTTTGTCCTTCACAAGGATTTCACTGGAACAAGAACAACAGTTAATCCTTATCTGATATATTGTAATGGAAAAAATGAATCTCTAGGGAAATGTTCTCATTGACAAGTGTTGTTTATATATTTTTATGATTGCATGTCCCACAACACTGTTCTGGTTCACGTGTTCCCAAAAAAAGTTTGTCGAATATTTAAGAGTTTTCCTGCAAAATCTCAAAAAAGTGTAGTACCCTTCAGTAGCACAGTAGAAACAAAAGAAAACACTCTGAATCTTTGCAATCATATGAATGATTTTGGAGGAATTGATGCAGAATGGCATTTTATGACACCACACATGGCAGAGGTGTGTGTGATAGTATAAGTGGCAAACAGCTTGCAGCTAAGGCCATCCTCTAGTAACATTAATAAGAACCAGACACTGACAACTTTCCAGCTTTCTGAGAGGAGCACAGAAAACATTCCATCAACTTTTTCTGCATAACCAATGATGAAGAACAGATGTCAAAATCTAGATTTGAAGAAGCTGTGGCAATAATTGGGACCCAAAAATATTATTCCTGTGACCAAAGACAAAGTGAAAACAAAACTTCACTCAAGCTCAGACTGTCAGAAACACACATGATTCAGGTCAGTCCAGGTGATGAAGATGTTCTGTTTGATGATATTGCAGGATTTGTTGCATGTGCGTATGAATAAGAGAGACAGATGACAAATGTGCTTTCTAAAGACCTAAGCAAAGAATAAAACTAATCATTATTAGTATCTATACCCCTCCATCACCCAGGTGAACCTTCACCCTTGTTCAGAGATCCACCTATATAAGAAGACATTTTAACAGTGCCTAAAGTCTGCATACTGGTCACAGTGGCTAGCACGTTGTCACACACTAACGCTCCAACCCCAAGGTCCCAGGTTCGAATCCTAGCTAGTCGGATTTTTCCGATTAGTAAATGGTCGTATATGTTTGTCCTTAGTTATTGTTTGAAGCCCACCACTGTAATGGTCCGGCAAATGGATGTTTGTGGGGGCATTTGGAATATAAAAATATCATTTGCAATTTAAAACCAAAACTGCTATTGGTAGAACATACCATATCCCTAAGGAAGAAATGATTGAAGCTGCACAATTTTTTTCCAGAGAAAAAGGAGAAAGCTTAACCACTAAAACTGCTATGTATGTTGAGCATTTAACTGGACTTTCACTACCTTATCTACATTTTTAAAACAATATAAATTGATCACAACTAATTATTTACTAAGGAATAACAAATGTGAAAAATAGTGACATGACTGAGACTCGAAGCAAGGTCTCCCTTTTTCCAAGCAGGTATTTTCACCGGAAAGTTAATTTTACTATATTTTACATTAACATTTTAAGTTCAACAACCAGATTATAGGATCCTCAAAACAGGGATCGAAAGATAACCTCAATGGATAAAATAAGATGCTGTCTTCATTGCAAAAATACCAACACACAAGAAATAGACTGAGAAGGAGTTGATTGAGAATACACTTTTCTTAATCAATCTTGTGGTGCTGAGAATGCTTCAAAATATTTATTTCAAAACTGTGGGATTCCATAATCATAAGAAACATTTTCCAAGTGTAATGAGAATTTCTTAATGCCACTTTTTCTAAGATAGTTATTTTTAAACTAAAAGCTGCTGCAAAATCCATGGAGCTTGCCAATAGCAGAGTATCCACTATCCAGTCATTAAGAAATTCCCTGAGTTTCCGGGATAAGTATATATATAAGTATGCTTTTGGTCAAATATTAGTCATATGGTTACAATTAAGCATCAAGTTCTATGAAATGGAGCAGTTGGTAGATTGATCATGATGTTGTATGGGTATCAGATTATACACACAGGACAAATTTCATGAAATTTAACTTAACATAATTTTATTGATGAAATATTCCAAAAATGAATGATTAACAGGTAAAAGACTGCTGTAAGCATTCAAAGTATGGTTATGGATGGTAAAAGAAGAGTGATACAACAAATGTCTGCAGAAAAACAAGCATCGATAAGTATCACAAAGAAGCAAAGAATAATTATTTTATTTTAGATAAATCACATCCACATCAATATTCCACATTTACTATACATAAACATCAACTGAAATATTTTGTAAATTTATTCTGAGAGTTTAAAATTCTTATTCATCAGATGATGAATGGTTAATAAAAACACAAAATATACCATCTATATAAAAAAACTAAGTGCTATGCGCTTTAAGCTCTAAATTGGTCACAACAATGCTGTGATTGAAATGTTTCCTCTTAGAGTATTTTTACTGAACTTATACGTGTTCCACAGAATGAGCTATTGATGATCCTTGGTCAAGTGCAGAAAATATAGATTTTTCAAGTTCTCAGCAAAATTTCCCGAGTTTTTCAGAAGAATAATATTCCCTTAACATTCCAGGTTTTCCAGATTGGTGGACATCCTACTAGAAGCATTTACCCCCCCACTTAGGGAGTTAACACAATTTAGGAGATTTTTCTCTACATACAGTGCAATATGCTATAACTATAAATTTTCAATTCATTTGAGCAAGTAAACCAGATTCCCCCTTATAACTATCTTCGGACATTTTTTCTAAATACCTGATGCAAAGCTGTCAATCCATCCTCATTTGTTGAATCAGGACTTACACCTTTCATTAATAACCTCCGCACTGAAAAATTAAACAAGCAGAAAATGAAACATTTGATGAAAATGAGGAATAGCTGATGACAATACAATTGAAAGGATTTCAGGTGACTTAGCAAAATAATTTTTGCATTAAAGAATAACCCAAAGGATTAAGAGACTTAAAAAAAGTCATACAAGTTCACGCCTTGGATCTTCCACTGGTCTCAATGCAGATCCAAATTGTTCCTCTACTCTCACTTCCACAATCCACACCAGCCAATGGCTGTCCAGAATATGTTTTGTAAGACTCCAAAAATATGTACTGATGGAATTGGAAAAATATCCAACATAAAGTCCTCTTGGGAACCATTTGAAGGCCTTATTTTTAGTTTGATAAAAATAAAGAAAATTATTCATCCAACATAAAATATATTAAAGAAAAGTGATAATGTGTTCGTCTTTAACAGGTTAATCGTAATATTGGTCTAATAAGACCAAATTTCACCTCAATAAAGACGTAATTATTATTATTACTAACACACAAAGCATACTGGACTACTTCCCTGAAGTTGACAGTTTCAAAGATTCTTTGTTTTCCATTCCAGAATAAGAAATTATTGAAAATGTACCATTCATACAAATAATGGATCACTGTTGATCGGTGTATTTATTTAAATTTACACTGCAATTTGGCCTTCTGACCAGGTGGCAGCGTTGGAGGGGGAACATTACATGAAAAAATAGGATTTAATTTAGTATGTTCGAAACTCTATGTAAACTTATATATAGGAATTTGTCCAAGACTTCTGCAACCAGCTAATACCTCTGAAGAGGCACAATTTTATTGCCAAGCAACAGTTGTATTTTTTCAGAAAAGAAAGCTGCATTGTTGGAAAATGAGGTTGTTATTCAGTGTAAATTTACAGAGGACTACTCGTTTGTCCTTCACAAGGATTTCACTGGAACAAGAACAACAGTTAATCCTTATCTGATATATTGTAATGGAAAAAATGAATCTCTAGGGAAATGTTCTCATTGACAAGTGTTGTTTATATATTTTTATGATTGCATGTCCCACAACACTGTTCTGGTTCACGTGTTCCCAAAAAAAGTTTGTCGAATATTTAAGAGTTTTCCTGCAAAATCTCAAAAAAGTGTAGTACCCTTCAGTAGCACAGTAGAAACAAAAGAAAACACTCTGAATCTTTGCAATCATATGAATGATTTTGGAGGAATTGATGCAGAATGGCATTTTATGACACCACACATGGCAGAGGTGTGTGTGATAGTATAAGTGGCAAACAGCTTGCAGCTAAGGCCATCCTCTAGTAACATTAATAAGAACCAGACACTGACAACTTTCCAGCTTTCTTAGAGGAGCACAGAAAACATTCCATCAACTTTTTCTGTATAACCAATGATGAAGAACAGATGTCAAAATCTAGATTTGAAGAAGCTGTGGCAATAATTGGGACCCAAAAATATTATTCCTGTGACCAAAGACAAAGTGAAAACAAAACTTCACTCAAGCTCAGACTGTCAGAAACACACATGATTCAGGTCAGTCCAGGTGATGAAGATGTTCTGTTTGATGATATTGCAGGATTTGTTGCATGTGCGTATGAATAAGAGAGACAGATGACAAATGTGCTTTCTAAAGACCTAAGCAAAGAATAAAACTAATCATTATTAGTATCTATACCCCTCCATCACCCAGGTGAACCTTCACCCTTGTTCAGAGATCCACCTATATAAGAAGACATTTTAACAGTGCCTAAAGTCTGCATACTGGTCACAGTGGCTAGCACGTTGTCACACACTAACGCTCCAACCCCAAGGTCCCAGGTTCGAATCCTAGCTAGTCGGATTTTTCCGATTAGTAAATGGTCGTATATGTTTGTCCTTAGTTATTGTTTGAAGCCCACCACTGTAATGGTCCGGCAAATGGATGTTTGTGGGGGCATTTGGAATATAAAAATATCATTTGCAATTTAAAACCAAAACTGCTATTGGTAGAACATACCATATCCCTAAGGAAGAAATGATTGAAGCTGCACAATTTTTTTCCAGAGAAAAAGGAGAAAGCTTAACCACTAAAACTGCTATGTATGTTGAGCATTTAACTGGACTTTCACTACCTTATCTACATTTTTAAAACAATATAAATTGATCACAACTAATTATTTACTAAGGAATAACAAATGTGAAAAATAGTGACATGACTGAGACTCGAAGCCAGGTCTCCCTTTTTCCAAGCAGGTATTTTCACCGGAAAGTGGGAGACCAGAGTTTGAGCCACAGTCATGTCACTATTTTTCACACTTGCTATTCCTTGAGATTCAGCTGCATGGCTTTACCATGCCAAGTTATTACACCTTTTCTTAATCCTTAATTATTTGTTTACAACATCAGATTGTAAACTATTGTTTTAAAATTACTATAACCAGACACTCTCTGCTTTACTCGTAACAAGGAACCCTTCCATTAAAAAAATCAATGTATGAATTAATGGTATTATTTATAAGCCTATCAATTAAATAATAAGTAAAATATTATAGATAATAATAAAATTAATAGATTATAAATATTATAATGATATTTTTCAAGTTTAAGGGTTTTATGAGGAAATTCAAATCGCTTATAAATGACAAACATTTTTGCTATACCTCAAATTCACATTTTATTAACTAGCGTGTGAATTTAAAATATTATACTACCCTGATATTATAGGAATACAATCATGAAATTTGCCAAACTATTATGTAATAAGGGTTAAAAAAACTTTTTTTTTAATTAACACCTCTGAGTTCTCTCTTAAGTTTAAATTTGTCTGAAAAGATTTATTTTTCAGTAAATGAACCATGTTATACATTTTAAGAAATGCCAGAAAAAAAGACTACAGAAAGAATGACAAAATTCAGTTTTCTAAGCCCAAAAATTTTCAAACTGCACCTGTTTAAAGCAATTCACAAACAGTGAAAAATGCAAAATTTTGAAATTTTCAAAATATCATAGCTAGGAAATGAAAAGTCAAAACAAATTATGATTTTGGAAATTTTATCCTAATGATAGGTATATTAAGCTAACAAAAATTATCAAAATATAGAGCAATGAATTCCAAAATAATTATATTTTGGTTGATTTGGTTTTAAAGCTTTTGGCTTATGAATCTTTAATTTTCCTCAGAACATAAAATAGTTTAAGCTATTCCTATATTATATATGTAGGGTTAATTAATACATGTGAAAAGATGACCAAGCTCAATAGAGCATTTTAATTGAGACCTTTAAATCAAATATAAACTCACCTAACTAAACATTAAAATGTTGTAGGTAGCGAAAGGAGAGCGCCGCTATATGTGTAATAAAACCAAAAATAATAAGGTATAACTCAATATAATCCACACTTACCTTCATCAACGTCATTACGTGCAGCTGCTTCCAGTAGCACAACACTGTCGCTGAAAAATATCCGTCTCCGACCGACAGGATGGATTGAGGACGAAGTAATGGAATTGCTTCCTCCTCGTCTCATCCACTCTTTCTCTCTTTGAGACCAAGCCTTAAGCTGCTGCATTCGCCTATGTCTCGCTTGACGAAGGCGGTCCTGAGTGCTCATCCTCTCCACCTGGGACATCTCACTTACGAGGTCTGCGTGTTCCATCGTTCCTTGATTTTTATTCTTCACAACTTTTAGAAAATGTATAAAATGACGTTTCTTTTACAAACGTGAAAGTGGGATTTAGAAGGCGGATTACTGCCTTGCTCATAAAGTGGAACTGAAGTTGACATCAACCAAAAGTATACTAATTTACCTGAAGAACTAATGAAATCAATTCCACCCTGTGATACTTCGACAACCAGTCGACATTTTCAGACGTTCCCCAAAACTGCTCTAATTTCCAATTACATGTGAATAATTACCTGTAAAGAATGTCAGGAATTTTAATTCCAGAGCAACTTGTAATTCTGTATCAAGACAAATTCAATTACAAAGGCAGCAATACCTAATAATATGGGCACCAAACGGGAGAAAAGGTTTAAAAGACGAACAGAAAATCGATTACACTTTAACAAATTTCAAACGATACTATTCCCACAGACGAAAAATTGGAGAGATAGATAACATCTGAGTATAACCATTACGATGTTGGAGGTTTTTGTTTTTCCTTTAGCAAATAAATAATCCATCTATTATCTCCTAACAAATGAATGAATGATATATAGATAAGCAGATCTGAGATTAAATTGGTCACTAGACATGGGTAACTACTAACGCCCAGCAGTACGAAATTTATCTCAGGAATGTGAGATAAAATGCATTCGTTTGACGTAAGATCCTAAATCATTCTGTAAAAATACGAGAGCAATGGGATACAGGCAAGCATCAAATGATAGGGAAGATTGCCAAATTACGAAATTTTGCTTCAATAATACTCTTCGACATATCTCTTAAATTAAAGACAAAAAGTATCTTTTATAATCATAATAAATACAAGACACGGGCAAAAATGTATTCCTCTGATTAGCCGATTTGCTCTTATCATATAACATCTAATCTTTGATCACCGTTACATTCGCTTTCTATTTCCCAGGAAATGAATGAAAATGAGAAATCGTAAGTAATTCACAATTTACAACAAACCTTACGATATTGCAGAAGTGTAAAAAGGGATACAACTCCTGTCTTCAATAGTTGGGTCATTTTGCCACAAATGCTTCCTAAAATTTGGATATAAACCCTGATCTTTGTCCGTGTTTACCACTGCCACCTTCTAGGCAGGTGGTTGCAGGATTGCAATTCGTGTTCTCGTGGGAACAAAAAAATAGAATCAACGGATTGTGAAGCTCAGATGTTTTATGGAGTTGGAATTGTTCTGTGGTTGGAACACGTCGGCCGTCCGGTGATCTCGTTCGACGTATAGAATATCACACTTTCGCATTTTCTTTGCTTAAGCATGTACAAATGATATTTCCTTAAGAATTATTAAGGTTCCTTGGTTAAATAAAAGATAGTTTATGAATGCCAATTTTTTATTACTTTCCCCTCAGTGGAAATTCTTTTATGTTATAATCAATGAACAATTAAATACACAACATCAAACTTTGGTGGATTACAAACTTTTAGAGTATAAATTATTTGTCTCACTTTTTACACAACGATGTCCGCAATACTGCATTCATCGGGACTGCCCTATTAAATAACTTAAAATATTCGGTGCACCAGTTACCTCACGAAAACTTTGGATCGGGAGAAATTTTATAAGTAGAATGATTTGAAGAATACCTCATAAGGATTAGAAGTGATCGGTACGACCTTCACTGTTAATTAATTACATCAAAAATTTGTCTTCGCCTAAAAGTAGTTGTGCACTGTTGCAATGATAATTACCCTTGGACTAATTCGTGTGAATTTTAAGGAATCTAAATTTTTAATCACTTGAAGCAAATGCCGAAAATGAATACACTAATGAGTGAATACTTAGCTCGGAATATTCCAATGTTCCCTAAACTGAAGTGTCTTTTAAAATATTTGTACTGCTTTGATAAGCCCCGTGTCTGTGTTGGCATAACTAATAATAGACAAATTTCTGTCAATGGGTGCCAGCCCAAGAACCGTTACTACCTCTCATCAAAACTGCAAAACATGACCAAGTTTCATTGGAGATAACGAAATATTAATTCTGGACTAGTGTAGCAAAGTATATTTGCCAATCAATTCAAGCTAATCTTCTTCATATCACCTATCACTGAAATTTTAGAAATTGGAATAAATACCTGCCAGTAACTTCCATATCAATCTTAAAAAATGGACTAAATAAAAATATATGATACAATATTAGGATTATGCATACAGTTTCGCAAGAAGGCCCCTTTACATAAATAACTGTTATTGATATAATGTACTCATGAGAGCAGGGACATACAGTGAAATGCAATCTGATCTCCATTGGTTAGGTGCTAAGTGGTATTTGTATATGAAAAAAGGTAACTATGCTACAGAATAAATTTGGATGATTGAGGCCATGAAAGACTCGAAGGATTTGGAAGAGGAGTAAGATGGGAGAGAGATGAACTGCTGGATTTAACCAGTAGTAGCAGGAATTCCACAGCCATCTTCTTATGTAACTATACTGCCGGTACCTCCTTGTCCAGGAAATCCTTCAAGTCAAGCATTTCCTGCAAAAATATGAGAATTAATTTTGCTTATATATCACATAGTAATTATATATGTGTAAACAGCATGTTCTTACTAGTTTAAGGGCTTTTACAGAAATGTGAGAAGACTATACACTAAATACATTAACTTATATTTCTCCAGAAAATTTTGATCTTGCACTCAGTTTTACTTAAAAATAACAACAAGACTGTGTATCATTTAAGGCAATCACGAGAAATACAAAGGTAATTTTACTTTATTCTCATTTACAAACTCATTGCTGCATTGCAAATAACTTCAAAATTACAAGAGAAGTTCATTACAACTGACAAAGAAAAGCTTTGGTCTTTGGAAGACGAAACTTAACAGAAATTCTGTGGAGACTCTTAAAAGAAGATGATAGAGTATCAAAGGTGTATTTATCATCATTATTATTATTTATTGTATATTTGATGTGAACCGAGATATGCTTTTGGTCAGATTGGAAATGCTGATGAAATGCCAGTAATTTCCATATACCAGGGAATACCACCATTAACGAGAAAGGAGCAAAATCAGATATTGTAAAAACAACAGAAAATAAAAAAAATTACAAATTACAGTAATGCTACCTTCACCAGCTGATGGAAGAAAACTACCTTTGATTTTATTTTAAAAAGGAGTAATGTTTCAAAGGATAAGTAGCCAAGTGGGTAAATGTTGATATGTAATGAATCTAGATGGATGACTGAGGAACAAATTAATGATGTGGACTACTTAATTAATTCTCCACTGTTCCATTTTATATCTATTGGCTACATGAAAAATGGAACAGATTGCCTGGGTATTCATTGAGGCTAAGAGTGAATTTACTGAAAAGTGGTGGGTACATGGCCATACCAAGAAGGGGAATGCTTGTGTACATATCAAAATATCCTCTCTCCTTCTCTAAATTGCCTGTACTCCTTGAAATAATTTAAAAATCAATAATCTTAGCAAGCTAGATTGTTCTTTCAGCCTGACTCTTACATTTATGCCATTGATTTCATTATAGATGCCGCTAGAATTAACATGTAAAAGCCTAAGGAACCATTTCACTCTTTGATTAACAAGATCAGTGTTATGAACTTCCTTCACATCTTTTGCTGAATCACCTTCCACACTGCAGTTTCATTTCCTTTTCTTCTGCTAACAACAATTACAATTCTCAACAACCTAGGTTCATCAATCCTCCTCTATTGGAACATATTCCCTCCCATTCCATACATCTTGTTAAGTCATGTGATACATCCTCCTGATAATTCCACTGATATTTAGTCCTAACCCGACTTTTCTCTGTGAAACTGTAGTCATTCCACACTATGCCAATCACGTATATTCTCCCATCTCCAACACAAGAAGCACGACTTCTTAATGGTGTGCAGAAACCATTTTTTCATTATTTCCCTCTATGTATTCCTTCTGAAAAGGCTAAGCTCTGTGATAGCCGTCTTTATTATGTTCCCTAACATATTTTTCTCTGATTATTTTCATCTCTGAGCTGAAAAAAAACAGCTACAGGTGCTGAGGTCCTGGAATTGCACAGTTATTGCTAAGAAGTAATATTAATTTCAATTTTACCGGCCTCGGTGGCAGAGTCGTTAACGTTCTAGCACGCTAGTGCTCCAACCCCAAGGTCACAGGGTTTGAACCCTGGCTAGTCAGATTTTTCCAGTTAGGGAATGGTCATGTGTTTCTCCTTTGTTATTGTTTGTAATATTTAATAAAATGGATGTGATTGGGATTCATGGATGACTGTTTTTACTTATCAAAGACATGATTCATATTCTAAATCAGTCATCTTCAACCTTTTTTCAGGCACTTACCCCCATTCTTGCTTGTCATAGCCTTTACTAGCACCCCCTTCCTTAAAAAAGAAAATTTGAAGCAAAGATATAATAAAAACTTTCAATGTCTGTGTCTATATAAGTACCCTGCAAGCAGCCTTTTGGTGTATGGTAGGAGGTGTATACACCATGACTCTGCTTCCCTAATCAATTACTTTCACATATCATTTGTGGAAAAAATAAAATCTTGATTTGTTCTAGCATTTACTTCCCTGATCTTCCTTGCAGCATCAGAACAGTCTATGTAACATGGAGGTCGCATATCTTATCTGCATCAATCCATGAACATGCTTTCTCTAATCTTATTTAGTAAATTTACCCTTTGTTTAAATCTTCTAATTTCTAAAGATTCCCATCCTGTGTTCTGGAGCATCTGTGTGATGCTTACTGATTTATTGTAGCAATTCTTCACAAAACATATTGCCTTTCATTAAAAGAGCAAATGCTTCAAAGTATCATTTTCAATCACCAACCATCATCCCACCATTTTTCATAACTTATTCTGCTCTATCTATCAATCAAGATCTGAGTTGTTTTTCTTCCTTCATTCTATTCCACTACATCTTATCTTCTATGAGCAATCCATCACCTTTCAATACCTGACCTATCAAATTCTTCTGCTTTTACTTCATTTCTTCTACAAAAGTTAAACTATCTACAATGGCAAGTACTTCATTGTTTTTCTGTCTATTGACCAAATTTACTGTTTTCAGGGAATGCAATACCCAGACCTTGAGGGTCTCCTAAGATATCTTCCTTTTTTAAGGTCCATATTTCACACCCATACAGCAAAAACTCCAGACTAAGAAGTTGGCAATTCTTTTCTCTGATCAATGCCCTCTGGTCTCAGTCCCCTTAGCTTTCCAAGATCTTCCTGAGCTACAACTATTCTTCTTCTAATCTATACCTTCAATCCTAAAAAAGAACACTACTCAATTAGAGGAACTTGTATTCCTATTCCGAATTTTCCACAACTAAACTGGTTTTCTCCTCATTTACTTTTATTCGTTGAATATCATAACTTAATGTTTCATTTCATCCTAAAATTGTTTGCATTACCACTGTCGGATTGAAAATAGTATAGACCTGGACTTGGATGTGTTACCCTTTGATGATCTGCCGTCATAATGGGACATGTTATACATCGTTCAAAAGAACATTTATTTCCCTTTAAAATGATATAAATTAAGAGTTAATACCAATCTTCTGCTCTATTGGAGTCGACGTAAACCAAATCAAAACACATTAAAGTCGTGCAAATCCATGACTCGGTCATCTTCACACTTTTGTGGAACAATGAGCAGGTGACACAGAAAAACCAAACTTTTAGAAGAAATGTGGTGTATAGTCATGAAGCATAATATGCATTTCTGAGATGTGATTGTGATTCATTCACCTTTGATAAGTGTCTGAATTAAAAATCGATCTCCTCCTACAAATTTTATCCCATTCAGTTGAAATTTTTACTACACACTATTTGAATGATTTGAAAAAATAGCGATGACATTTTGCCAGAGCAATGTCATCATTACAGGCCCCCTCATATCTCCCGCAATGCATTTAGGAAAAATCGCTCTCTCTTATTTTTCTAAATCATTCAAATAGCGTGTAGTAAAAATTTCAACTGAGTAGCATAAACGATACAGACTCAGGGCTAACCTTCTGGTAATTATTAATATTAAACATATTAAAATGCTCCATTAGAGTAACTTTTTACCATACCACACAAAAACAACCTACACACGACCATGGTTTTGTAGCATGGCTACATCATCAGTATACTAAAAAGTTCACTCAAATGGAGCGTTTTAATATGAGTAGGATAAAATTTGTAGGAAATTGATTTTTAATTCAGACACTTATCAAAGGTGAATAAATCACAATTGGATCTCAGAAATGCAGATTATGCTTCATGACTATACACCACATTTCTGCTAAAAGTTTGGTTTTTCTGTGGCACCTGCTCATTGTTCCTCAAAGGTGTGAAGATGACCGAGTCATGGATTTGCACGACTTTAATGTGTTTTGATTTGGTTTACGTCGACTCAGATTAAGCAAGAGATCGATATTGACTCTATATGACTCTTATATCGCTTCAAAGGCAAAGAGTAGCTCTTTCGAACGACATGTAAAATTATAATTGCAAATCATCAAAGGGTAACGCGTCAAAGTCCAGATCTACACTATTTTCAATCCGACAATANTTTTTTGGGTAAATCCAATTCCGTTAGTTAGTTCCAAAAGAAAGATATTAAGGCATATCATTACTTTTTGTGGCATATTATTATGTTCTGGGAGCTGATTGCAAGAATCTCTTCCCCTTGATATTTCTCCCATGGTAAAAGTTGAGTTACATTCTTTCGTTCCATTCTTCATGACATAGTATGCAACTATAAGTTGAAAGAACATTAATGTTCTAACCACTACACCAAAAATTCAAAGAGAAAATAAATTATTATTAAATAATTTATTTTTTCTTCTTATCTTCTTATAAAAACTAAGGCCCATTTAGACAAACCCTGTTTCACTTTTATTTAATTTCATCTCCTCTACCATGAGAAAAATGTCGTTCAAACCAGCTGAGTTACTCTAGTGGTCTCTACTTGTAAGATATTGCTCCACAACCCATGTTATTCAGCATTACTGTCACCCTATCATAAATTTTTCTAAACATTTTTGGCCAACCATCTAATTCAAATAAAATTTTGGAACAGCATATACCGTTCTCCCTTAAAATATACACATTCATAGAGGATGTGGAGCCTAGATGATGGTGGATTGGCTATAATAGCACTTCTGAACTTTTGAAAAGACTAAAATTGTGGAGATGAGAGTAATGCAGAAAAGTGGTACCAATCAATATTTCTGTAATAAAATCATGCAGTACTCTCATCTTCAAATTCACAACATCTCCTTCTTAAGGGTAGCAAAAGTAGACTCTGAAATAAAGCAGGCTTAATTTATTTTCATATAAACTCACAGCATCTGAAGAGCTGTGCATCAGTCCTCTGTAGGCCTTAAATTCAAATTTGGGAAGAAATTGCTTCAATAGAGAAGCCGTCATCAATCCCCATTTGTATGGAACCACAGGATCACAGTCCCCATGGCACAGTAAATATGGAATATCCTTATTTCCTAAAGCAGCCTAAAAGTAAAAAAATGGCATTTAAAATTGCAAAGAGAATGCAAAACATTCCATTCCTTAACTGATAACTTCTTAACAGTCACTTCACAGGTTAAGAGAATTACTTTTAGTCAGTAAGATGAAAATGAAGAACAAAAATGGAGATAATTTAAGCGTGATTAAATATTAACATCTTCTAATAAGTCTTCCACTTAAGAAAGCTGGATTTCTTAATCATTTAAAGAAAAATTAGAGGAATAAATGCAGTGATGACTTTATAAGTTGAATTAAATGCCTTTAATAAAAATGAGATTTAATTTTCATGAGAAAATGTTACTAACAAAAATGAATTATAGAAAAATCTTTGACTTTGACTGTATCTGTATTTTGACTTTTTTTAGTTTATCCCAAAAATTTAGCCAGAAACTATATTATAAATTTTCCAAAAATTCTCTTTGGTCTAAGGAAATTTCAGATTATCGGTGTTTGGAAAAGTGGGACTCTAGAGTAATAAAGGAATAATCTAAAGATGCAGTTTCTATATATTGTGAGCAGCATCATTGCAATAATCTCTTTCAGAGAAAGAACTACAATGTAAATCATCAATGGAAAGAAAGAAAAAAATAGACACGGCTCTTAGAATGATATTCAAATTAAATTGACTCCTTGAGCCGTTAGATGTAAAATTAATAAAAATAAAACTTATCTTTGATGTGGTTCTCTGTTGCCTTTGGTATAGTAGATGTGGTTCTCTGTTGCCTTTGGTATAGTAGATGTGGTTCTCTGTTGCCTTTGGTATAGTAGATGTGGTTCTCTGTTGCCTTTGGTACACACACATATTAAGGTACTATATGCGCATTTCGAGAACTACATTCTCATCTTCAGTAGTTTGTATATTATGTGTTTGTCGTGGCATTTAAATCTGGATTTCTTGCGGTGTGACGTAGTAGTGTAAACAAATGGGAGGAAGGGATCGGGCCGCAGACACTATTCATTGTTGGTTTTTGTTTATGTATGAAAATACTTTCATAAGCATCTAATTTAGAGTCGTTTTTAACGGTCTTTAGCATTTTCAAATCTTCTAAGTGTATGGGATTATTGCAATTTTGGATGTGTAATGCTACACTTGATTTATTTAATCTATTGTTTGAGATTATTTGTAAAATGAGCTATATGTTCTTTGAATCTTGTTTCAATTTTCCTTTTACTTTGTCCTATGTAACTATTTTTGCATCCTTTACAAGTTATCTGAAAAATTCCGGATTTTTGTGAAATGGGAATGTTGTCTTTGGGATTTTTAAGTAAATTTTTTAGACTGTTGTTATTGATGAAAACGGGTTGTATTTCAAGTTTTGAGAAGGTTTGTTGTAGTTAGTTAGTGAGGCCCGGTGCATATGGAAGTTTGACAAATTTCTTTGTTTTTTCTTTTTCGTTTGATAATGTGGTCTGTTGTTTTAATTTTAGTCTGTGGGTTTGTTTTCTTAAGATGTTATGAATGATTGTTGTTTCATAACCATTTTGTATGGCGATATTTTCTATGTATTTTAATTCTGTTTTAAAATCTTTTTTGTTCATCGGTATGCTTAATAGTCTGTTAATCATTGAGTGGAAAGGGGTGAGTTTTTGTGAGATGTGATGATTGGAGTTATATGGTATGTACATGTCATTATGTGTTGGTTTGCGATACATGGTAAAGTTTAATTTATTGTTCTGTCTAATGATTTTTAAGTCTAATGGTAGACTTTGATTTGTTTCTTCTTCAACAGTGAATTTAATGGATTCAAATTGAGAATTTAGTTTCTGTAAAAAAATTGGGAATTTTTTCTTTGGAAAGATCGAAGATTGCAAAAATATCGTCAACAAATCTTAACCATATTCTTGGGAAATATTCTAAATTGGTTCTACATCGATTTTTGAAGTATGTCATGAAAATGTTTGCAAGAGATGGTGATAAACAATTGCCCATAGTTGTACCGTTGGTTTGTTTGTAGTAAGTGTTGTTAATCTGAAAATAGTTCTGGTTCATGCATGTTTTTTGTTAATAAAATGTATTCTTTTATAATTTCGGTTGGTATCTGGTGTGTATGGAGTGTATGTTCTAGGAATTCAAAAGTGGTGTTAAGTGGGATACTGGGAAATAAATTTTTAACGTCAAAGGATACTAATATAAAACTCCAATCATCACATCTCACAAAAACTCACCCCTTAGCTCATTTTAAAAACAATAGATTAAATAAATCAAGCGTAGCATTACACATCCAAAATTGCAATAATCCCATACACTTAGAAGATTTGAAAATGTTAAAGACCGTTAAAAACGACTCTAAATTAGATGCTTACGAAAGTATTTTCATACATAAACAAAAACCAACAATGAATAGTAACCACAGCCCAATCCCTTCCTCTCATTGTTTACACTATTACGTCACACCGCAAAAAATATTAAAACTACTGAAGATAAGAACATAATTCTCGAAATGCATATATAGTACCTTAATATGTGTGTGCTTCCCTGCAACGTTACTGGACTATACCAACTGGACCATACCAAAGGCAACAGAGAACCACACCAAAGATAAGTTTTATTTTTATTATCTTTACATCTAACGGCTTAAGGAGTCAATTTAATTTGAATATTAGTAAATCATCAAGCCTTCTCACCATGAGAAAAAGACCAGCACTTCTTCAAGCAATTAATTAACAACATTTTTAGGATATTCAAACCCAACAATAAGAAAGCAACAAAGAAGTTTTCTCAATAAGTTCCCTTCAATATTCTATAGGAGAAAATGCACCATCAAAAAGCGGTTCAACAAACCCCAGGGAATTGCCTATGAAGAGGAAGCCAACAGGACAAAGCTATGACACCAGCAAGAGGCCTTCCACATTTGAGTGCAGAATGTAGAGCTAGAGCTCCACCCTGAGAAAATCCTCCAAGAATGATTCGTTCAGATGGGATTCCTGCCTTCACTTCCGTTTCTATCATTGAGTGAATTAGTTCTGTGGCACGGCGGATGCCCTCTTCATCTTCTGGACCATTGACGTCAAGTGTCCTCAAGTCAAACCTCAAATAAATAATAAATACTTCAACTTTAGGGATATATACCGAAAAACTTGGGTAGAAATAACACTAGAATAAAAAAAGGTGTTTCTTTTTTTGAAGTATTACTCTAATATACACAATCATGCTAACTTCTTCACATTAACGACAAATTATAAATTAATTAATGCAACAATGCGGCATGAATATTTAGTCACTGGCATTAAATGATATGAGTGAACTGGAGCACACTTAAAAAAACTTACGTATGACTAATGCAAAAAATATGGAATAAACATCAATTACCATGCATGTTCAAAAACAGAAAAGTATTCAATCAAACCATATTTTAATATTTGGATGCTGTACATTAGAAATTAACTTCTACTTTGGGTTAAAACAGAAAAAACTGCCCATATAACTTTAATGTCGATTTCTGTAGCAAATTCTGCTGCATTAAGACCATTTATAATGGGACATAGTTGTTTAGGATATTAAATATATATTATTGGGATTAAAAACTAAGGTCTTTCAAGAAATTACATGCGGCAAGTATCATTATGAGTAACTATGACCCCAGGTATGCATGCCAGAAACAAAACATAGAAAAGACCTATAATAATACATACAACCTAGGATAAAGTATAAAACTAAAAGATGAAACTCAGTTTACTTTTTATGATTAAAATACAATATGTTAACATTAAAATCAAATTATTTTGTAAGATCAAATCTAGAAATCTAAATTCATAGTTTAAAACAATTAACAAAATCACTTTCAACTTGATTATTAAATGAATTATATGAAAATATAAGTTGATGATATTATTCTTTTTTTAGTATACAAAAGTGGGTGATTTTACTCTAAAGGAGAAAACAGACATCAAAAATATCAATTATCACAATGAAGTAGACAACAAAGCTTGCAAATTTTTCTTGCAATTGGGAGCATGGCACATTACTGCCGCCCAACTATTTTACAAAATCTTGGGTAAATGAAAATTGACAAGTATAATTAACTGGAATTGCTAGAAAGCCAAAAGGAAGAACTTGTGTAATACTCATCAAAAGTAATACGAACCCATTTCAAATGTGGGAATTATTGAATTAAGCGGTCAACGTCCTCCACTGTTATCTACCTGGTTATGCAAAGTACCTTAAATCAATAACTCTCGGAATTTCAGTTCATTTTGAAAGGATAAACTTACCAAGAAGGCATCCTGAAGCCTGCGTTTAAAGTAACTGGCATAGTGGGCCTGAATGAAAAACAAATCTCGATTTAATCTTATATCAAATCATTTACCTATTACTCAATTTTAAAAAAACATACTTACGCCGTTGGACATATGACTTTCATGTGTGGAGGTTTGATAGAAGCCATAGAACTGGCCCAACCATGCCTAAAACATTAATGTAATCGATGAAATTTTGGAAATGGTTAACTTAATCTCATGTTATTTATACTCAAAGAATTCCATACTATTACCCTGTATCCCCCAAGCCGTGTAAGAATATCAGCTGTAAATAATTATTAACAGGATTAATATAAATCAAAATTCAAATGATTTTTACTTATATTGTTAATATTATGGAATTGGTACGGCCATTTAACAGATATTATGTCTTACCGTCGCAGTATGTTTCGCGGTAGCACCGATTACCACAGGACTGCCAGCCATTACGCAGGTATATAATGTAAAAATAAAAATATTTTACACCTATCAATCCAAAACTTTCCGATACGCCAAGATTAACATACAATTATCACGATCCGCCGGAAAGTAGACAAATATCTTCGCAAGATATGAAAAATTTGGTGAAAGATATTCACGATCAGCGCTCCAAGCTAGAAATTCTGCATTTTGATCGTCGCTTGTCTCATTTTCGATCGCCAAGTTTAATTTCCTTAACTTCTAAGTTCACGATTCCCGAGCTCAGAAATCGAGTCAGGAATTGGTTTAATTAACAGTGCACACTCACAAAATAATCACTTCGACAGTCAAAACTCTTCCAAAAACTTCCCTTCGATAAATAAATTTTATGTTAGAAACTCAAGGTTGCTAAGGTTACATTATAATATTTATAATAGACTTGACAACTCATTCCTTAACGCTCTTCTTCCAACTTTGAAGTATTTTATATTCCTCTCTCATTCGAGAATAGAAAGCAGTGATTTGGATGGGTGATCGAATTGCTAAAATATGAAAATTAAATTAATTTATTGCAGAATAATATATTAAGTAAATCAAACGTAATAGAGGCCATATCACAGGTCCACAAAACTTATAAAAGTCACAGTATACGGTGAATGACCACACATTTGTAAATCAGGTCAAACAGTAAGAATCATTTTTCATGAAAAGAATTCAATGACAATCAGCAAAACTGATTCTCTTGCGGTACAGATAGAATTGTAAAAATTCGAGAGTTAACAAGGAAATCCTATTCAGTCTGTTGAAAACAAAAGGTAACTCAAAAGTGTTCTTCTTTTGCAAAGTTTGAGCTGATTACTAAATTACTTAAACCAAGCTTTTTTGATACAAGATTTTTTGTACTCTTCAAAGATAAAAAATTATTTGAAGATTCCCCATTTCATAGCGACCATGGAGTTTGGTCATTGAGATGAATAGTAAGGAAAGATATGGCGGCACACTAATGATCGTAAATGTTACTAATCATATTCAATTAAATTGACTCCTTAAGCCGTCAGATGTAAAGATAATAAAAATAAAACTTATCTTTAGTGTGGTTCTCTGTTGCCTTTGGTATGGTCCAGTTGGTATAGTCCAGTAACGTTGCAGGGAAGCACACACGTATCAATGGACTATACCAACTGGACCATACCAAAGGCAACAGAGAACCACACCAAAGATAAGTTTTATTTTTATTATCTTTATATCTGATGGCTTAAGGAGTCAATTTAATTTGAATATTATTCTAACAGCCGTGTCTCTTTCTTTCTTTCTTTCTTTCCACCGTTATTAATCATCTCAAATTAAAATTTACACTTGTTATTACTTTAAATAAAATTGAGCATTGATAGAAGATTGAAATCCCTAGTGCTAATCGCCATTTTCTTCTTCCTATATCTTCTTCGTTCGCCCTCGGGAAGATAACAAAAATATCTTCGTGTATAACTAAAATAGTGTACCTAAATTTCGAAGTACGAGTATATCGTTTGTACTTTGTTTCCCAGCAGAGATAAATTCTGAAAGCAAACTCAGTATAGAATGATCATCCGAGACATATTACTGTTTAATGGATCGATAACATATTTTATCGGCAAATTATGATTACTGATTGACCCATAATTAATGCAACTCTTGTAGCAGTTATTTCCAAACAAAAAAATTATTTTAAACTCCAGTCTGACCCATGAATCAATAACCCTGACGATCGATGTCCCGCTGTCTTCTGAAATATTTTAGAGGCATTGACTACAGTTATACACTTTTCGGTTCCTTCGCTAAAGAAGCTCAACCAAACTTTTAAACTTTTGGTTCTTCAAATGATAACTTCAAAACTTTGGGCCATTCCACTTATTTCGATCATGACACAAAAAGAGAAACTCTAGATGCTTAAAAGTTAAAGGGGCAATAATCCTATGGCGTTTCAGTAGAGTATAAAANGAAGTGGTCCTTTTACGAAAGGCACGTTGGTGAGGCATGTCCTCTCTCCGAGTAATATAGTTTAGAAGAAATAAGTAACTCTAATAACAGGCCAATACGTGTCAGGAACATAATTCCATAAATTATATGATCCTGACGACATAAGACTCAAAGTTGACCAGGAAATAATGAAACTTAAGCGACAAAATGTAAAATCAGCAATAAACGAATATGCTAATATACAAGATGATTCCATAGCAACGTCAGCACATTCAGCCGAATATTTCAGGGATTATATGCCTGCGATGAAAAACCAAATCTACATTTTTAGAAGTACAACAGCATACTCTTTCTTTTAAAAATAAATTGAGAAATTTTGAGAGGGTCTTCTTTCGTAAACGTGAACTGAAAATGCCCTATTTTCGGCGTCGTAACGAAATTCGTAATAATTTCAGTCAATTATTAAACTAACAGAAAGCATTAGAAAAATGTAACTTTTTAATCAAACCCTGTGTATTAAGTAGCTATAAGGCACTAAGTATCGCGTTTATCTTATGTTTATTTGCAGAGTTATAAAAATAAATATAAATTTTTTTTACGCGCCACATTTTTTGGGAGGAGGTTACTTCATCTTTATTTCGATTTCTCGGGCCTTATATGCCCGCGATGAAAAACCAGAATTAGGTTGTTAGAGGGATAAAAGCATGCTGTTTCTTTTAAAAATAATTTGGAAAAGTTTCCAGAGGGTATTTTTTTGTAATTGTGAGCTGAATATACCCTATTTTCGCCGTCGTAACGAAAATCGAAACATTTATACTCAATTTTTTATAGTAACGGACGGCATTGGGTCATTCCACGCCAAACCGGACAAAAAAAAGCATGACCATTTCGGATTTCCTTTAAACTCCATCATAATGTTCATAGTGTCTATAGAAGCACGTTTGCCATTTCCTAGACCAATAGTTCGAATAGTTACAAAATGGCGGCTTGTCAAAGTTTGGAAAAAAGTGCGGAAATCGGCGCGCGCGCTCTCGGTCAAACTCCCGTTTCTCAAAGAATTTAAAAGTTACAGAGCATTGCATACACTCATTTTAAATATCTAGAATGGAGCTTTCATTTGATATGAAACTCAATTACATTTCTAGGAGACAATGTTTACTTTTACGCAAATTAACTTTTAAAAGTGATTTTAAACTAAAAAGTCACCTCGTTTGCTCCGAAAAAAATATCACCGAAATGAACAATAAACGTTCTTTGAATGTTGAAAATATAAAAGTGGAACTCAAACGGAATGTTATATTAAAAAATATTATTTACCTCGACGTTAGGGCGCAGCGCCGCTCGCTTCCTAACAGACGCTTCTACGCCGGTACTCCGTGTACTAAAAAATAGTGAAGCTAGGTGCAAATATGAGCACTCAGAAAAGGTTACTCTATGGAGTTCCGCAGGGTTCCTTGTTAGGGCCCATTCTCTTCTCTATTTATGTAAACAGTATTTTTAGTTGTGTTAAATTTTGTAACATAATATTGTATGCAGATTATGTTCTACTACTCTCTTCCCACAGAGACCTTGCTATGGCTAAAAGTTATATGCAAGAGGACTTGAACTCAATTGTCAAATGGTCTCATGACCAAGACCTAACAATTAATGCTAAAATATCAAAAACTATGCACATAGTCAGCAGGATGGACAGATATAAACTCATGGAGTTAATTTTACATAATCATGAGTGCTTGCAGAGGAATCCTCATAGGGTAATCTGTAAATGCGTCAGAATTTACAACAGGTCACAAATTATAAATACCCGGGTGTTTTCATTGACTGTAATTTTAAGTTTAGTGAACATACATACAAGATAAATAAAAAATTAAGGAAGGTGAAGTATCCAATGTACCATGTGCAATACTTTGTCACAACTGATATTCTGTTTATGATGTATTTTGCTTTGCTCTTATTGAATCTCTACTAAGATATGGGCTGAAAATATGGGGTAACACTGCTAATAGATTCAAGAGAGGACCCAAGATTCCATTGTAAATATAATCTATCGTACTAAACACAAATTGGATAACAATTATTGTATACCAAAAAGAAAAGACATCTACAAAGACTTGAATATATTACCATTAGATAGCCTTTATAAATACATACTAATAAGAGAAAACTATTTTGGTGATAAATATAAAACAAAAAGAAAAATAAAATCTGGACTGGTTCTCAGAAGAGCTGAATTATATGATGAACCAATAACCTATAATTCATATAGTGATAGAAGATTAATGGTTGTGTTACGACGCCGGTAGGAATTTCAGCTCCTGGTAGGGCTACCCATACCAGTAAGGTCAAGGGTGAAAGCCAGACTAAAGGTGAACCGAAGAATCCCACGACGACGACGACGACGACGTTCTGGTCAGCGTCTGTTTCCCCATGTTAGGTTAGCTGTAATTTTTTGTTGCCAGAACCTTTCGCCCAATAAAGACGTTTATTATTATTATATTCGAGATGTTATAGGAAAGGCGAATAGAATACAAACATTAGCAAGTAGAACCCTGAGGAGATGCCCATCAAAGAAATTACTTTTCTCTCATTCGACCCAGCCTCGAATACTGCTGTGCAATTTGGGATCCACATGACGTAGCGTTAGATTTAGAGATGGTCTTACGTATAGCAGCCTGATTCCAGGGGTCTGATTTTGTACTTTGTCGATTCTCGATCTCGGTCGATAAGTCGGCCATCTTTGGATATTAGTCGATCAAAATCTACCAAGGTGATTTTGTTAACGAAGTTATCGATCGTGATCGATATCCTTGCCTCCTAGATGTCGAGAACTTCCTCGATCATAATTTGGCACTCGAGAACGTACGAATCCGTCCATAAGCAGAAGTAAACAAACATGGCAGAGCGTTTAGTCGCCTATTTCCTTGCGGAAGACATTTAAAGGGGTGAAAATATCACCCGTAGACGTATTAAGGATACTTTAAATCCATCTGATGTTATGGAAGAGAAATTCCTACGAATATGTAGGTTGTCAAATATATGATTGATATTTAACATCTCGCGTGAGACAGCCTTTACGCAATACCGGAATTCCGATTCATTTAAGTGTATTCATTCTCATTTTCATCATTAATTCTCATTTAATGAATTCATATAGCAGTTATTACTTTTCATGATTTGCACTAATAATGATTCCTTAAAAGAATTACCACAGTTATTCCGTTATGTGCCTTAAACTTCGCTATCGACAGCTATCTGAGGAGACTTGGACACTTGCATGCTCTCTCGCAGTATGAAGTTTGCTATAGTACATATTGCAGTCAATTAATAACAATGCCAATAATTAATTAATATCAAGTCTACTTTCTCTGAATTCACTGATTAACTTCTTCGTTTCTGGGTCTGTATGCTCAGGTTTTCACCGTCACTGAGGCTGTTTTCCTATTTCTGTGCCATTATTTAACTGTATTGGAAGTATATGACAATGTTAATCATACCTCAGCGTCTTTCTATCATTTTACTCCACTTTATTTTATTCCAAACTCACATACAGATATTTATGGAGCATTATATGTCTCTATTGCTATAAAGGTTGCAGTTACTTCAAGTTTACATAACCTTTTGTTTACATCATATGGTATTAGAGTGGAGGCCTATTTATCATTTCGAAACTATTGTTGCACCAACAGAAATGAAGTATCGCATGGAAATAACATTAGCATTATGAGATAGTCATTCCTTCATTCTTTATTATTTACCTATAGGTATGGTGAGTTAAAATATAACCATTAGAAAACATTCTGTTATGTATAGATGAAGGCAAATATTGTATATACAATAAAAGATTGTAGCTGGATTCATTATTAACTGAAATGTTATGACGAACAATGCGCAGGATGAATATAATTCAAATATGTTTATTAAGCACATTGTACCATGTACGTACATACTACGATGATTCAATAGCACAAAGGGTATATAATAAATATACAGCAAAAGTACTCGAAAATTACTATAAATATATAAACAGACGGTATTCATATATACTGTACTAACTTAGCAAATCTAATATCAACAAATCTTGCTAAAATGAACGATTCATACAAAATAATCATCGCTAAAAGGCATAATGAAATTGTTACTAAATCTAAGAATCATAACACGTGATGTACTCCACTAAATAAACCGAAGAACGGAAAACATTCCTTCATTAATTAACAAATTGAGATCAAAACTTACAGATACATGCACTTCCTTGGAAACGTCCAATATTGTGCAAGCATTTCTTGTGCAGGCAATGTGTTAATGATCTTCCCCCAAGTATACCTTACAGATGGCTATGATAATCACCAGACAAAAATATTTTATTAAGGGTTATAGTTATATCATAATACTTAAACAGTATTCATTAGTAATAACTGTGACATAGACACATCATCCCGTTAAGGAAAAGAATTTACGAACCTAAGGTTTAAAGGTTTTGGCGTACATCAATGAGGAAAAAGCATACGTACAGATACATATAACAAATGTATTAGATAGCTTTAATCGTTCAATATAGCATTTTAGTCGAACTCTCTCAATACTACACTATTTTTCAATAAATTGATTTCAGATTAATTCAAAGCACTGAAAATACCCGCCGTGTTTACTTCCCGAAATGGAAATGCGCATGCGTGAAAGCGGGAAATAAGGGAAATTTCGCAACATCGCTCTCGACCAAGTAATTATCGATATCTATGGCCGCTGCTCTCGTCGATCGGCATCGGTAAGTTCTCCAAAATCGTAAAATTGGCAAGAAACGGATCTCGATCGACTACTACGGCTCCCATCGATAACTCTGAGGCGTCGATCTCGATCAAATCGAGCAAGTTACAAAATCAGACCCCAGGTTCGACAGTAGCGTTATGGCTATGATAGAATCACTCCAGGTGAGAATATTAGATTAACGACGGAAGCATTTCGAATAATTCATCGGTTCAGAATTTTGTGGCGAAGTAGAAGACGTAATTCCAGATAAAAAGCAGCACTATCTCCGAGAGGCATCGACAAACCGTTGCAAGGAATCGATCTTTAAAACAGATAGTTACTTTAGTTCGTTCTTTCCACATTGTATCAGAAAAGCTAATGGTGTAGATTAGGTAAGGTGTTAACGCACCCCCTGCCGTGCGCCACTGGCAGCAGGCGCACTACAAATCAAAATTATCTTAACAGTTTCGTTTTCGTTCCTCGAGCTTCGGCTCGATTAAATGACTGCCTCAGTAAAACGTAGGTCCGATCGCCCGCTCAAGCAGAGTCCACTCTACTTACTATCTGTTTGATTCATTTAATATCTGAACTGATGTAATAATTATAAAAGCGCATGCTAGCCATGTGTTTGTAGCCATAGCTTTGTAGCAACCTTTTTGGGGAAAATGCAACAATATAAACAAAAATTAATTGGTATATCTGCCAATAAAGTGCATCTGCCGTTCCTTTTAACTCGTGCTGAACGCGATAAGAGAACTCCTCCACCCATACAATTGAGTGAAGAGCAGTTCCCGTTCTCAAGAATGTTAAAAAATCCGCGCGGTTGCCGGGCCTGCTACTATTACACGAAGGCCGATGCGACGACGCGCAGCGCCAACTGGTCGGTGCATCCCTAAGTACGAGAAAAAGGCATATCACTCGGATGCATGGACTCGAGCGCTCTATAAGATTACTCTATGGTTTAACCTAGTGGGACGGGAAGGGACACGGATGGAAAAAATGGAAATCAAATCGTTAGTTCTGTATTTACCTTTAACAATATTCTGAAAAAAAATGAAGGTCATTGCGCTTTAGACGTTCGGTGATAGATAGTACCCCTAAGGTAGATGCTATTTTTTCTAATTTAAGGTTGTGAAAAGGCTGGTGACGATTTACATAAACTAACAGCTTTAAAACTCGTTGGGGTTGATATTTTGTTCGTCTCCCAAAAATCTTTCCTTTTATCGTCATAATATTTTATTGCAATAATATTTTTCGATATTGATCGTGACAAACCAACGTATAAATGTTTTAAGTAAATCGGGTTGATTAAGAAATACTCCTGCATGGCCATATTTTAGCCCCTGCGACTCGCATATTGTACATACTTTGTATATGATGGAATCTCAGAAAATTGCCTACTATTTATAACATGCCATTAATTCCTACTGTTAACTCTATACGAACTTTAATCCCCGTGTAATTATATGGGATAATGCATGAGCTCGAATTCAACAACCGCCGTGATCGTCAAGGGGATGGGTTGTTTATGAAATTTTACAAATTTTCTGTGTATTTTTTTCAAAACTCGTGTTTTTTTTAATTGTTTTGAATGTATATGAATATTTCATGACTTAATTAAAAATCTATAATCATTTTTATTTACTTTCTCTG
>KZ308760.1:0-91159 GCA_000376725.2 Ladona fulva | reverse complement strand
AAACAGTCCGTCGTAAGATCATAATAACTCAATATATTTCTTACCATTATTTATAATATTTATTCTACTGTTTTCAAAACATGAAAGCCTCCTTTACGTACATTTCTTATAGAAAAATATAAGAACTGGTTATCTCCGTGTACTTATATGGGATAATTCATGAAATGAAACATTCAACAATGCCCTTAGTCGTCAAAGTCAATCGTTTGTTTCCCAAATATTTTACAAATTTTCCGTGTATTTTATCAAAATTCTCGCAATTTCGAATCTATATAAATATTTCACGACTAAAATAAAAATATATGATCATTTTCCTTTCTTTTGACACCTCTTGATTTCGTAAGACCATTATTTCGGATTAAAAATGTAGTCGAACACCGTCCTTGGCCATTTCGCGTGCTTCTGAACTGAAGAGAGCGTTCCACAGGTATCCAGTGACCAGTGCCCCTGAAGATTTTCCCGAAGAAGGTGCGCCTGAAAGAAATAAAAAAACCTCCTTTATGTCCCTTTCAATGGCCGCCATCCTTCCATGTGGAACATCGATTTGAATCTCAGAAAACAGAGAAAAACCAACGATGACGTCAGCTGGAAAATTTACAGAAAGGTAATGACCGATGAATCATTCCTGTCATAGATTCACCAAATAAATAAAATGGGTGATTTAGGGGATTTAGGGGATTTACACGCGATGATGTGAATTTTTCGGTATAATTTGAAAGAAAACTCAGAAACATATTCTTAAACCACAAATTATCAAAAAAAATACCACGATCAGTGATTTCCACAATCATTCATCACGGCTCATTATCTAAGATATCAATCATATCAATACCTAACCATCAAATTGGTATTGATTGTCATCAACTTAATTGCTAAATATTTCCAAGTTATTTTCATAGATCTTCATTGGTCCTCGACACTTGTCATTGTCATCAACTTAATTGCTAAATATTTCCAAGTTATTTTCATAGATCTTCATTGGTCCTCGACACTTATTGAGAAAGGCAAAGGTGCATGCAGCATATACAATTATATTCGAAGGACGTATTTTTCTCATTCATATTATTTAAGAATGGTCGTATTTTTAAGGTCCGATCCCGATTCTACGAAATTCCATTCATGCGTGAAAGGTAATACATCTTATTTTTCTTTATTGGGCCGGATATTCGATGAAGTGGACCGGATTTTTGGATGAAAACGAAAGAGGACCGATGCAAATGAGCGCGGCTGTGACAAGGGGCTCGGGTTTCCGAAGAAAAAGTTTCTTTTTCCGCGTTTAAAAAGGACTTGGAATTTGCGTCCCTCCAACACTCGTCCCATTTAGAATTTGATGACTGAGAGGCGACATCTTGAAGGTAATCTTCTTCGTTATTTCACTGACGTTTGCCCAACGATTTCAATACAGCCGTGATACTTCAAGGAATGAGTCCTCCGCGATTACGTTTAATTATTTACCATAAAAGCCGCAAATACGTTAGCTAAGGGGTTTATAAACACCGAATCACTCTTACGACTCTTAACTGCTTTCATGGTTTGCAGAATAAAGGACAAGAAGTCCGTGTCAACGAAAATTTCCTTGTTACGCTGATTTCCTTCGTAGCTCAAGTGTGAGTGGGGGTCAGGGTTAAGATACGAACCCTTAGGAGCACTGATCGTTCCTTAAATTATGTCACACTTAAAGTGGATCTGTGACTCTTGGTGACATGAGAGTGGTAGGTAACGCTATGTGATAAATAAAAATGTCTTGCAGATTCTTCTCTTGGAGGAAATTCGATGGGAATGTACTCGTATATGAACATTATTTCATTTCATTTACTTCTATGCTGAGTGTCTTGAGGATTGATGTTAGATATTTATTTCTATTGTATTACCCTTTGAAGTATTAATCTTGCTGCGGAATCCTTGCGGCAGGAAACAAAGTTTGCGGAAACTCAAGTATTTACTTTGTTTTGAAGACGAACATTAATGCACCGAAATTAATGCATAAATTGACCATATGGTAGCTTTGTGGCCTAGGAGAAGCTCTATGTGACACTCTGCGACAGAGGGGGTCAATAATGGCATCATTTAAGGCCGTCAGGGCATAGATGAGGGCCCCGCATGACCAGGGTCCGAAGGGAACTGAGAAATCGCATGATCCCATCGAAGGGGTGCAGCAAAATCCGAAGGATTCATCTATCTCTAACAAGGAGTTCCTCACGATTCCATCTGTCGGTAGGTTTGCAAACTATAAAATTCCCTATTTAATGCCCTTTCTTATGATGGATTCAGCCGTTTCGTATCCTCACTATTATATCATCTACGAAGGCGAAAACAGATCCATCTGCAATGGCAAGGTTAAGGCATCAGTTTTTTGGGATGCGCGTGGGACAATTTTCATTTATTATCTTCAAAAAGGAAAATCAATTAACGGCGAGTATTACGCAAACATATTACAGCGTTTGAGAGATGAAATCAAGAAAAAACGGCTACAGTTAGCGAAAAAGAAGGTGTTGTTTCATCAAGACAATGAACAGTTCACACACCCGTCATCGCCATGCCCAAAATTAATGAGTTGAAGTTCGAATTGCTTCCTCATGTACCCTATTCGGTAGGCCCATCGGATCATTCTCTCTTTCCAAACTTGAAAAAACGGTTGGAAAATATTTGCCAACAATGAAGATGTGGAGTCTGCGGTTATTGCCTATTTTGAGGATTAGGACCCTTATTTTGAGAAGTTCGACAGTTCTCACTATAATCAGGGTATCGAAGCTATTTAACATCGCTGGGAAAAGTGTATTAAAGGAGACTATGCTGAGAAATAAAGACATTTTTTCCCAATTTTTTGTTTTTCTTTGCTTTAAATTATAGGTTGGGTACTTCTGGGGGGATTACCCTAGTAATATTTTTTGCCATTGTTCCCTTTATCTTTTCCCTTGCATTCTAACTTCAATTACTTTCTTCGACAATCACCCTCCTCTCAAAGTTTGGCCAATACATTTCCTCTGTCCTTATGTCAAAACACTCCCTTTCCCACCTGTGCTTGTTTTTATTCAACACAACTTCCTTTTTTCAATCCCTCTCCATACCCACTTCTCGAATGTCTCCATTCTTTCGATTTCTTCCTCTCTTAGAGTCCACGTTTCACACCCATAAAAGAAGTTTCAGGAACATAAAAAATACTTAAGTAATTTTAATATATTCGTATTTGTGATATCGAAGAAAGAAAACTTAGCTTAAAACCAACAAATATTGAAGCCGAAACGGGTAAATGAATATTCTAAAATTCACAAACAACAACATTCTGGTTGAGTAGTTGCGAGGACTAAAAATTACGTAAAAGGACAAGGAATTAATGATAGAGGTGATTAAGTTACCGACTGAATAAAATGTATTCAAATGTTGCATTCCTCGTGAAAAACCTCTCGAAAGTATCCGCTGACCTTAAAGACGAAGACTTTCTTTACGTTACAAATTTGAAACCATAAGAATGAAAAAGCTTCATCATGACGCTTCGTGTGATTCATTGATCAATACTTGCAAATTCGCCTACTTTGTTTCCTCGAATTGAATTCAAGGGCTTTGCTTTCGATTTTCTTCATAAAGGTAAAATTCACTCACAGGTTTTGCTAATTAATTTTATTTCGACCTAAGCGTTATTTTAAATATTCCTTCAGCTTGCGGGAAAATAAGGAAAGGCTTCCGTATGAAAGCAAACTTCAATAACCTTGTAAATGAAAAAGCTCTCTACTATTATACTTGCATTTCTCGGTGTTATGTGTAGCCGAAAAATGCTTCATAGCGTACCGCGAAAATTTAATCATTTAGTCGGTAAGAAGTAGCTATTCATTTCATGTTACATTATACATATTCGGTAAAGATCGAAATAGATTCAACTATTAAATACATTCGGAACCTTCGGGACTCTTGAAATTTTTCGAATTTTTGGAGCTAAGCAATTTTAAACAATTTGTCCTAATAATTCTAGAATAGTACTGCAATTCGGACGAAAAGTCTGTAAAAGTTTCCGTCTTCAATCTATGGAAAGAATAAGAATGTGTAACAAGATAGTTATAGTGGAGATGACAATATTGAATCATACGAATTATAGCTCAATCACAAGAGAGGAAAGAGAAAGGAATGTAAAAAGTGAAAATCAATTAGCTAATGGACGGTCCTTCAGAACCTTATGATGAAAACTTAGTACCACTTGGTGAGATGAAACAAGTCTTCATCGTCAGATTATAAATGTATTACTCCTTACAAACTACTAATATGTGTAGAATCGAATCGAGACGCGATGATTTTCTTCTCTGAGTATTCAGTCGGTCGATTTCACCGTTTGAGTGGGATTTTCTCATCGCTTAGCGTAAATCGATCCGCCAAACCAATTCGGTGGGATTTCCGTCGCTGAGTCAGTGCTAATGCTCACCTCTGATCAAATCAAACGACGTTATCATAGGCTGGAGACGAGCGCTGCAAACAAGAGCGAAAAACAAATCGCTCATTTTTACGCTGAGAGATCTTCACTTCTCAGGGTGATTTTTTCCCGCGTACGAAGGATCGCGAAAAATATTGAAACGATCTTTCTAGCAGATTTTATCGATAAAATTTATTTGGAGAATCACTGAATGTGATTTGCATAATTTTGAAAAGCTTTAATCGAGAATGTTCAACAATGTGCCCATAACTGTTTTCAATAATATCAAGCACAGCCATTTGAATATTTATTCGATGTATTTGAAGTCCGACGCGGAAATACCCAAGCAATTTATTAGGATTTCTGTTTTCTATATATTCTTTTAATATATTTTAGTAATTTTAAGTGTTTAAACCTTTGAAACAAGAATTTATAACGATTCTTTTCTTTTAACGTTTGTTGCAAGTATTTTATTGGCGATGAAAACGGATTACGGGAAGTATTTCATGTTTCGTTATAACATAGTATGTATAGGAATACATGGAAGACTGCATATCGTATGATATTTGAATATATTGACCAAAAGCCCATGTAAGGTTTCTTGGTGTATAGCTCTAGCAACAGCAAGAACGACAAAACTGTTTCAATGATTGCAAAGTGAGCAAAATATTTCTCTCATTCAGTCGTAGCTTCTAAACCCAAGGCATTGACAAAAGGGCCTTAGATTGAGTTGTGTCTCGTAAATTAGGTCAGTTGATACTTCACGATCATATTAAAGAATGAGTGTTTTTGGCGTAGTTCTGGATACAACCACCAGTTTGCGCTGCACGTCTTTGCATCTGCCTCCGCGCAATCGTAGCAGGCCCGATCCGGCATCTGCGCGCGAACAATTTGAATTCTCTGCGAACGGAAACTGCTCTTCACTCAATTGTACGAGTAGAGAGGTTCTCTTATCGCGTTCAGCGCGAGTCACAGAAACGGCTAATGCACTTCATTGGCAGAGATTCCGATTAATTTTTGTTTATATTGCTGNCTTCCACTGGATGTCCCAAATGATGTTCATCTTATGTGGATGTATGGCCACTGATTTACCCAATTGTAAACAGTTGCAAACACAGGAGCAGATGTGCCATGAACTTCACCCAGCTTTGATCTCTCTTGGTGTTAAGCATTTTAAATATAAGTGTTTAATCACCTCTCGAAACTCACTATTTTCCATTTTTCTAAATAAACAAAAGTTTTTTTCCTCAATCAACACTAAAAATGAAACCATGTGATTGACAAAACTGATGATTTAACAACTGCCTAATAAGTAATGATGCTTTCTAAAACCAAATGATTTATGATACTACAAGCACCATTCTCTTGAATGTGAATTTTAAGGACTTATTGAACAACCTTCGTAATACCAGGTGTATTAAGAATTGAAATTCCTTCTTTCTGGGACCAAGAGAAATACATCATTGAAGATGCCTAAGAATTTCATGATAAGTTATAATTTTCATTTACACTATTATTGTTATGTAATGACCATTCCTAAATCAACAAACTTCAACCTATCCTCTAAGTTATTTTTATATTCTGTTCGTCTGATTTGAATAGAGATGATATAAATGGTGATTTACGGTCTGATAGTCTACAAAAACATTCTTATTTATTCCATATGATATGTTTTTCAATATATTGTCAGTGCATATATTTGTTGTAACTGTTACTCTGGTTGATTTATAGAAATTCATGAATGGCATCCTGCTAAATTAAAATATTATTTTTTGGGATATGGTTTACAGACTTGATATTTTTAGATAGCATTGCATTCAAATTTAAAATCAATACATCTATATTATAACAAGAGAGGGACAAATAGCTGATTTCTTGAATTCAAATATTGATTTCGAATATGCCTCATACCTTGAATACTAGACAACTAGTGATGGAACTGGAAATTAGTTCCAATAATGTCAAGGTCATAACAGGATTTACAGAAACTCTGTAATAACCTCAAACTTGACAGAATGAAGTATGGTATTACTATAACAAGGTAAAAATGTATTGTGTAGACTCTGTTTGGTAAGGATCTAATTCATAGTATATAGCATAGGTAGCAGTGTACATGGCCCAACATGAGTTCTCAGAAACTCTTACATAAAATTCATTAGTTATTCATAGGCAGTCCTGATTTCGAAGGAAAGACGCATTGTGTCACTTATAAATTAATGACCAAAATATATATCAGATCATAAGCTTATATTCTTAATGAGCTCATATGGAGCACTAACCGTCAAAGATGTTTACAAACTTTCTTTAATTTTGCGTCATGATGTGTTTTGCTACCATATTTATGGTGAAAAGATACAGTTTCGATGTAATTCATTGAAACTGCTTTCTCATGTCACCGTAAATAAAATGGCAAAACCCATCATGATGCAAAATTTAAGGCAACAACATGGAAATTTACGTTCAATAAACTTTCTTCAACTTCATCTGACAGCAATCACAGACCCCAGTGATGTTTGTCTTCTGATAGTACTATCATAAAATTAAGCAATGATTCATTCACAGACAACATCAAAACTATTAAATACTGGTATTCAACAAACAATATGATGCCTCCTCACTGCACATATGAGAAGTAGTATTAAACATGCCAAACATAGTGCTGGATAAAATAATTTCCAAAATCAATTAAGACAGAAAACACAGGTTTATTATTACATAAGTTTGCTTGGATCAAGTCATTGATTGATTTTTTACCTTTAAACCCCATTAAAGTATTAATCGTATTCCATGCTTTATCAGGATTTTTCATATCTATGTCTTTAAATTTCTGTTCATAGAATTTTTTTTAGTTAAACGTATGGAAGCATTCACCATATTTCTAGTTTCAACATATTTTTTTCTGAAGTCTGCATTACTTGGTGAACTTTTCCACTTTTTAAACAGCCGATCTCTATCTTTTAATTTAATCAATAATTCATCAGTCATCCACTGTTTTCTGTACCTATCTGCTCTATGAATTTTACGATTCACTTTATTATGTATTTGATGGCAGCACACCTTATACACATTATTAAAAATATTGATCAAACTGTCACAAAGTTTGTTAACATTTCCAAAATTGTGTGCAATAGCATTAAAGTCCATATTTAGTAGTTTGTGCCTCAATTTCACTATATCTAGTTTTTTTATTTTATTGAGTAACTCACAAGGTCCCTTAGAAAATAATAAATCACATCCAACCAAGTAATAATCAGAGATTTTAAAGAGTGCAATAGGGTATCATATGTACTAGTAATGGCATTAGTAATACTGTTAATAGTGCTTCAACAGTTGAGGTTATTCCGTTCCTTTTGACTCCCTCCGGAAATCGAACCCGGGGCCGTTTTCATCAGTCGTATGCGCTACACATTTGGTGATTTACTGTGGTCATCAAACTTCATCACCAAGGATTGCTCTCTTTTCACAATACGACACAAATTTGAAATAAAGAACAAAACTGGCGCCCCAGACGTTTACACTTTTTTCCTTTTAATTTTCTCTAAAGATCGCTCAAATATATGAGATGAGCTTCTAAATTATCCCGGATTCATGCTTCACCGAGTCTAGGATAGTTTCAATCTAACGCAAAACAGTAACGTAATACTATCGTTCAGTATTGATGCAAGTATCCACTAATGCTCACTCATTCATTTTTATCACCCTTGGTCTCATCTTTAATTTATTTATAAGTAATCGCGAGTGTAATTAGGATCGTTAGCAATGAACCCTTTTCCTTCTTTCAGACCCCGACTGGAATGTCCCCATTAAAGTATCATTAACATATAAACTAAATAGCAATGGTCCTAAAACGGATCCCTGTGGGACCCCTTTATTAATATAAAAATAGTCACTATTAGTATCAGCTATTCGACAACAAATTTTCTGTTACTAAGGTACCTGGTAAACCATTCACACATTTTATTAACTATACCATATTTCTGAATGATAGATATTAATATAGTATGATCTACCATCTCAAAAGCTTTAGAGTAATCAACGCATATCACTAATATGTGATGCCCCTTGTTTAGGTGACCATATACATATTGTGACATCTCATGTAAAGCATCGTTAGTACCCAATCCCTTCCTAAACCCAAATTGTGTCTCACTAAAAAAATTATTTAATTCAAGGTATTTTATCAGATATACAGATACATAATTCTCCAATATTTTATCTAAGACAGACAAGATAGATATTTGTCTGTAATTACTTAATACCTTATAGGAACCACTTTTATGTATAGGTCTAATAATTGCTTCCTTGAGCTTGTCTGGGACGATACCACTATCAATACTTACAAGGAGCANTTACTTTGTTTTGAAGACGAACATTAATGCACCGAAATTAATGCATAAATTGACCATATGGTAGCTTTGTGGCCTAGGAGAAGCTCTATGTGACACTCTGCGACAGAGGGGGTCAATAATGGCATCATTTAAGGCCGTCAGGGCATAGATGAGGGCCCCGCATGACCAGGGTCCGAAGGGAACTGAGAAATCGCATGATCCCATCGAAGGGGTGCAGCAAAATCCGAAGGATTCATCTATCTCTAACAAGGAGTTCCTCACGATTCCATCTGTCGGTAGGTTTGCAAACTATAAAATTCCCTATTTAATGCCCTTTCTTATGATGGATTCAGCCGTTTCGTATCCTCACTATTATATCATCTACGAAGGCGAAAACAGATCCATCTGCAATGGCAAGGTTAAGGCATCAGTTTTTTGGGATGCGCGTGGGACAATTTTCATTTATTATCTTCAAAAAGGAAAATCAATTAACGGCGAGTATTACGCAAACATATTACAGCGTTTGAGAGATGAAATCAAGAAAAAACGGCTACAGTTAGCGAAAAAGAAGGTGTTGTTTCATCAAGACAATGAACAGTTCACACACCCGTCATCGCCATGCCCAAAATTAATGAGTTGAAGTTCGAATTGCTTCCTCATGTACCCTATTCGGTAGGCCCATCGGATCATTCTCTCTTTCCAAACTTGAAAAAACGGTTGGAAAATATTTGCCAACAATGAAGATGTGGAGTCTGCGGTTATTGCCTATTTTGAGGATTAGGACCCTTATTTTGAGAAGTTCGACAGTTCTCACTATAATCAGGGTATCGAAGCTATTTAACATCGCTGGGAAAAGTGTATTAAAGGAGACTATGCTGAGAAATAAAGACATTTTTTCCCAATTTTTTGTTTTTCTTTGCTTTAAATTATAGGTTGGGTACTTCTGGGGGGATTACCCTAGTAATATTTTTTGCCATTGTTCCCTTTATCTTTTCCCTTGCATTCTAACTTCAATTACTTTCTTCGACAATCACCCTCCTCTCAAAGTTTGGCCAATACATTTCCTCTGTCCTTATGTCAAAACACTCCCTTTCCCACCTGTGCTTGTTTTTATTCAACACAACTTCCTTTTTTCAATCCCTCTCCATACCCACTTCTCGAATGTCTCCATTCTTTCGATTTCTTCCTCTCTTAGAGTCCACGTTTCACACCCATAAAAGAAGTTTCAGGAACATAAAAAATACTTAAGTAATTTTAATATATTCGTATNACAGATACATCTTCCTTTTTTCAATCCCTCTCCATACCCACTTCTCGAATGTCTCCATTCTTTCGATTTCTTCCTCTCTTAGAGTCCACGTTTCACACCCATAAAAGAAGTTTCAGGAACATAAAAAATACTTAAGTAATTTTAATATATTCGTATTTGTGATATCGAAGAAAGAAAACTTAGCTTAAAACCAACAAATATTGAAGCCGAAACGGGTAAATAAATATTCTAAAATTCACAAACAACAACATTCTGGTTGAGTAGTTGCGAGGACTAAAAATTACGTAAAAGGACAAGGAATTAATGATAGAGGTGATTAAGTTACCGACTGAATAAAATGTATTCAAATGTTGCATTCCTCGTGAAAAACCTCTCGAAAGTATCCGCTGACCTTAAAGACGAAGACTTTCTTTACGTTACAAATTTGAAACCATAAGAATGAAAAAGCTTCATCATGACGCTTCGTGTGATTCATTGATCAATACTTGCAAATTCGCCTACTTTGTTTCCTCGAATTGAATTCAAGGGCTTTGCTTTCGATTTTCTTCATAAAGGTAAAATTCACTCACAGGTTTTGCTAATTACTTTTCTTTCGACCTAAGCGTTATTTTAAATATTCCTTCAGCTTGCGGGAAAATAAGGAAAGGCTTCCGTATGAAAGCAAACTTCAATAACCTTGTAAATGAAAAAGCTCTCTACTATTATACTTGCATTTCTCGGTGTTATGTGTAGCCGAAAAATGCTTCATAGCGTACCGCGAAAATTTAATCATTTAGTCGGTAAGAAGTAGCTATTCATTTCATGTTACATTATACATATTCGGTAAAGATCGAAATAGATTCAACTATTAAATACATTCGGAACCTTCGGGACTCTTGAAATTTTTCGAATTTCTGGAGCTAAGCAATTTTAAACAATTTGTCCTAATAATTCTAGAATAGTACTGCAATTCGGACGAAAAGTCTGTAAAAGTTTCCGTCTTCAATCTATGGAAAGAATAAGAATGTGTAACAAGATAGTTATAGTGGAGATGACAATATTGAATCATACGAATTATAGCTCAATCACAAGAGAGGAAAGAGAAAGGAATGTAAAAAGTGAAAATCAATTAGCTAATGGACGGTCCTTCAGAACCTTATGATGAAAACTTAGTACCACTTGGTGAGATGAAACAAGTCTTCATCGTCAGATTATAAATGTATTACTCCTTACAAACTACTAATATGTGTAGAATCGAATCGAGACGCGATGATTTTCTTCTCTGAGTATTCAGTCGGTCGATTTCACCGTTTGAGTGGGATTTTCTCATCGCTTAGCGTAAATCGATCCGCCAAACCAATTCGGTGGGATTTCCGTCGCTGAGTCAGTGCTAATGCTCACCTCTGATCAAATCAAACGACGTTATCATAGGCTGGAGACGAGCGCTGCAAACAAGAGCGAAAAACAAATCGCTCATTTTTACGCTGAGAGATCTTCACTTCTCAGGGTGATTTTTTCCCGCGTACGAAGGATCGCGAAAAATATTGAAACGATCTTTCTAGCAGATTTTATCGATAAAATTTATTTGGAGAATCACTGAATGTGATTTGCATAATTTTGAAAAGCTTTAATCGAGAATGTTCAACAATGTGCCCATAACTGTTTTCAATAATATCAATCACAGCCATTTGAATATTTATTCGATGTATTTGAAGTCCGACGCGGAAATACCCAAGCAATTTATTAGGATTTCTGTTTTCTATATATTCTTTTAATATATTTTAGTAATTTTAAGTGTTTAAACCTTTGAAACAAGAATTTATAACGATTCTTTTCTTTTAACGTTTGTTGCAAGTATTTTATTGGCGATGAAAACGGATTACGGGAAGTATTTCATGTTTCGTTATAACATAGTATGTATAGGAATACATGGAAGACTGCATATCGTATGATATTTGAATATATTGACCAAAAGCCCATGTAAGGATTCTTGGTGTATAGCTCTAGCAACAGCAAGAACGACAAAACTGTTTCAATGATTGCAAAGTGAGCAAAATATTTCTCTCATTCAGTCGTAGCTTCTAAACCCAAGGCATTGACAAAAGGTCCTTAGATTGAGTTGTGTCTCGTAAATTAGGTCAGTTGATACTTCACGATCATATTAAAGAATGAGTGTTTTTGGCGTAGTTCTGGATACAACCACCAGTTTGCGCTGCACGTCTTTGCATCTGCCTCCGCGCAATCGTAGCAGGCCCGATCCGGCATCTGCGCGCGAACAATTTGAATTCTCTGCGAACGGAAACTGCTCTTCACTCAATTGTACGAGTAGAGAGGTTCTCTTATCGCGTTCAGCGCGAGTCACAGAAACGGCTAATGCACTTCATTGGCAGAGATTCCGATTAATTTTTGTTTATATTGCTGCATTTGCTCCAAAATGGTTGCTACAAAGTCGCTTAACTCATAAAATATATCGCTTAATACATAACACATACATCGTAACACATAGCTTGCATGCGCTTTTACAAATATTACATCAGTTCAGATATTAAATTAATCAAACAGATGGTAGATACAGCCGATTCTGCTTGATCGGGCGATCGGTCAAACGCTTTACTGAGGACGCCGGTTATTCGAGCTCGAGGAACGAAAACGAAGTTGTTAAGATAATTTACATTTGTACCGCACGTGCAGCCAGTGGCGTATGGCAGGAGGTGTGTTAACACCTTACCTTGCCCCTCAAGATTATTCTATGGTATTAGTCTCACCAGGCTACATTTAAGCAAAATATTCATTGAATTTATGAAGTACATATTATCCCGCCCTGCTCTTAAACTCATTTTCAGTCCCTAATCACAGCCTCTAACGAAAAGAGCCGCTTACATAAAATTCGCTAGAAATTTACCATTTCGTTCCGTTTCTGAAATTAACGTGATAAGTAAACAAATGCTATATTGTCCGTTGTTAATCATAAAACAAGAATAGTTCATCTCGTCAAGGATTCATTTGCTACGCATAGCAGCTGTTTCTCCCTCCTTTAAAAGCAACGTGATTATCAGAGGAAATAGTTTTTATCGCAAAACTCAGCTGAGGGCTGCGCGAAATATCGAACAAAAACTTTCTGTCGCACCGTTTTAGTCGAATATCGGTCGAACGCCCACACCATTATTCTTCCTCATCTGTCCCATTAGTAGCCATTCAGTTTCACTTTTCCCACAGTATTTCTCCCATTAATCCAACAGTTCCCCTTCTTTTGAAGCGAGGGTCAACGAAACTTGACGTTGGGGAGCTGGACAATGGACAACTATCTGATGCCGTACCCGATGGATTGTCCTGTGAACTGGGGGGGCTCTTGTTTGGTTCTCGTCAGTTGAACAATTCGTTGTCAATTTGTGGGCCGCTTTTCCACGAAACGCTGTGACTTTCATATATCCTCGGAAAATCGTTGGTTATTGAAAGTTGGTTAGAAAGTTCCTCCCGCAGATTTTTCAAAACATTCGAATAGTTTGGAGATGGACTCTTTACAGGTAATTTTAGAACCAGGGCCTCTTTCTCTCTCACCTATTACCTTCTTATACTTTCAGTAATTAAGGAAAACAATAAAAGAACAGGGGTGGGAAAAATACTCTCGCAACTTCAGGTTGACAAAGAAAAACCTGTTTTACGGGAAAGTAGGCAGAGAAAGTGTGACAAAATAGCGCAATAGCAAAATATAATAAAAATATAAAATAGCATCTGATATATAAATAGCAATATACAAAATAAAATAGTACAGATGATTAAGTACAGATAGTATATAAAACCCAACGAAAGTAAACATAGAGAAAAGAAGGACGTGAAAGAAGAAACAAGAGGGAAGTGGCAAAAGTGGTGAGTACACCAAGGAAAGCGAACGACAGGAAGTTCAGTGAGAAAACTCGGAAAATGATGAAATGCCTAAAAGAACTGAAGAATACATACCCATCAGGATAGCCATAGCATACGCCGAGCTTCGCAAGTCTACCGTTAGGGCATTAATTGCCCTTCTGAAGAAGAAGAAACTTCAACGAAAAAGTTGTGCAGGAGATTATATAGAAGAACACAAACATGAAGATGACCGAACAACGCCTAGCAATAGGTAAGACACAAATCCATACAGAATGAAGTCGGCACAAAAACTTGCAACGGACAAGCAAAACTGAGGACAGTAGTAGAATACTTGAGCAACCTTTAAAAGAAGACAGAAAATAGCAGATGGAGTATTGGCGGAATATCTAAAACATACATACAAGGACTACTACTTTGCTTGCTTCGCAACTTTGGAACGAGACTAGTTTAGGGTGACGAATAATCAAAATTAAATGATATCGTGTTTTTATAAGGGTTTCTATCCACCAGCTTAGGAGGTATGATTGCTTATAAATTTTACCTTAAATCCCCATTCTCTTTCGATTACTACTTGACTGAGCACACGTCTTATCAACAGCTCCGGTGGTGAAGTTAGTAAGTTAATAGGTAAAATAATCAGTGACCGAAGTATCGATGACACAGCCATCAACACAGCCACTAACTATTTGAACTGTTGGGAATTCAGTGAAAATTTTACAGAAGTATCAATGACCTCCAACTCTTGTTTATTGTATAGTAGTATTGTTAAAAGTGCTTCGACAGCTTAGGTCATTTCGCACGTAGGCCTCCACCGGGAATCGAACCCGGGATCGCTTTCATTGAACTCGAACGCGTTGCCCACTTGGCCTCCCGGGAGCCCTTTTCTTTATTTTTGTTTGAAAGTGAGAAGTATATTAGGGAGTGTTGAAATTGTATGAAAATACATACATATGTGAGTGTTGAAATTGTATGAAAATACATACATGTGTAAGTGTGGAAATTGTGTGAAAATGAAATATAATAACAATCTTGGCTAAAGTGCGGCCCTCTGTTTGACGGCCCTGCTTAAGGTGATGGTGGATCATCGTAACCGATAGAAAACATTTTTGTGGGTGTTGCTACATTTATTCGTGAGTTGATTATCTCTTGCAGGTTCTATACTGCAAAGGATGAAGTCGATTGAATTTTCAAAAAAAGATTTTACCGAAATGATATCATCCTGAAATATCGGGCTAAAGGAGATGAATGATATGGATAAGGCAGGCGACCACTGAAAAGATATGTAAAAGGATATCGATCTATTTTTGTTTAAATTTGTATATTGCTAATCATTCCAACTCTTTGATAGGCTATCAGATCGTTCCAGCACAATACAATTAAATTACATGGGATTCACAGGGGCTTACAAATGTCCCAATACGTTTGGGCTGCTCAGCTGGTTCGCTGCCGAAAAACGAAATCTTTTTCTTTCTATTTTTACCATTCTTTTACCTAAAATATTTCATCTTCTATGAACCTATCGCATACCTTCTTCAATGGAGTTTTATCTATTTTCTCGAACGTTATCGTTTCTCTTTCGTTAGAACTACACTACAAGATGACTTGTTGTTAAAACATAAATTGGTCGCCATAGCCGGTATAGGCAGTAGTATTTATGTATGTATGCAATTAATACATTAATGTTCCATCCAATGCCTGTTGCCCGTCGACGGGACATATATAAAAAAAAACTTTTTATCCACAGGAAGTAAAAAGAATCTAGTTAACATGAAGTAGCCTGAGCTCAGATGAGCTAAGAAGAGTTGCTCCACAATTAAAAGTATATACTGTATAAAAGTTTAAAAATATCATAAAAATATATGTACTCAGTTTTGCCAAGAAAAAGACAAAAATATTACTTGGCAGTATCCGCCAATATATTGATATGCAATCAAAACTCTCACACAGTACACAATCAATAACAGTAAACAAAAGGAATATGTAAACAGAAACACAAGATATCATCATAAGCCAATTACACCTCAGAAGACATATATTTTAGTAATACCTTTTTGACAGATTTCATGAAATTATTTCTATTACCATTACAGTATGCATCAATTTCAGTCTTATGTTTATTTAATAACTTAGGTACTAAATATTTAAGTTCTTTCTCACCATATTTATTGTTAACTTTAGGCATAACATAATAAGATTCTATGATCATTTTCCTTTCTTTTGACACTTGTCTCAGCTTCGTAGGACCATTATTTCTAATTTAATTTTGTAAAAGAAACAACCTCAGCAGGTAACGAAAACCTATTTTACGTACATTTCTTATGGAAAAGTATACTAACTGATTATCATCGAAAAGTCGATCTCTAAGTCAAGCCGTTTCTGAGATAAATTGTGGACGGACGGACAGACATTTACTTTTTATGTATTTTGAATTATCAATCATAATGAACGATTCATTTAGTTACATCCTTTTCCAAAACAATTCAATCTCATCGCTATATCAATATTTTTTATGTCATTACGGTATTTTTTAATTTCAAAGACAGTGAGTTTCAAGATTGTCAATGAGTTAGTTGTACAAATAGGCGGTTAATTTGTTTAAGCAATACAAAAATGTAAATGCTGTAATAAAACATCTTGAGTTAAAAGATGAGCCCGGGTGTTATTTTCATATTTGAAAGGCCTCATAAATTTAGGCGCATGTGATTGTATCCACATTGCGCATTGTTTTTATCCAAGAAAAATATGTTTTCCAGCTGATTACTTCATCGAGGTTATTCTTAGCGGTCTAATTTATATACATTGTAATTCATCACATCCTTTCTCTATGAAATCTGGATGTAACTGCTTTTCAAGAAGTAAGATGGAAAGGACATAGAGAAATTAACAAAAGGACCTTTGCCTTCTATTATAGTGATAATATGGAAAGGAGGAGGTGGAATTGCACAGTTTTTTTTATCCAAGAAAATGAAAAATACTATTTTGGGATTTCAAGCAGTAAATAAAAGAATTTACAAACTACGTATTTAGGGGAAGTTCTCCTATATCAATTTCTTAATGCATATGCCCCAACTGAAGAAGCAAAAGAAGATACGACGATTTTATTGGGAGATTTGGACAGAGANCTCCTCTGAGAAAAAACATGCACTCATCTTACCGTGATTTTTGTCACACTCAATTATTTGTACAAAATTGAAAACACTGTACCTTGTGATATGCCTGTGGCATCAACTATTTCATGCACTTTGATTTGTTGATCACACAAAATCATATTGTGGATTTTGTCAATCTTGTGGGTAGTCACTTCCACTGGATGTCCCAAATGATGTTCATCTTATGTGGATGTATGGCCACTGATTTACCCAATTGTAAACAGTTGCAAACACAGGAGCAGATGTGCCATGAACTTCACCCAGCTTTGATCTCTCTTGGTGTTAAGCATTTTAAATATAAGTGTTTAATCACCTCTCGAAACTCACTATTTTCCATTTTTCTAAATAAACAAAAGTTTTTTTCCTCAATCAACACTAAAAATGAAACCATGTGATTGACAAAACTGATGATTTAACAACTGCCTAATAAGTAATGATGCTTTCTAAAACCAAATGATTTATGATACTACAAGCACCATTCTCTTGAATGTGAATTTTAAGGACTTATTGAACAACCTTCGTAATACCAGGTGTATTAAGAATTGAAATTCCTTCTTTCTGGGACCAAGAGAAATACATCATTGAAGATGCCTAAGAATTTCATGATAAGTTATAATTTTCATTTACACTATTATTGTTATGTAATGACCATTCCTAAATCAACAAACTTCAACCTATCCTCTAAGTTATTTTTATATTCTGTTCGTCTGATTTGAATAGAGATGATATAAATGGTGATTTACGGTCTGATAGTCTACAAAAACATTCTTATTTATTCCATATGATATGTTTTTCAATATATTGTCAGTGCATATATTTGTTGTAACTGTTACTCTGGTTGATTTATAGAAATTCATGAATGGCATCCTGCTAAATTAAAATATTATTTTTTGGGATATGGTTTACAGACTTGATATTTTTAGATAGCATTGCATTCAAATTTAAAATCAATACATCTATATTATAACAAGAGAGGGACAAATAGCTGATTTCTTGAATTCAAATATTGATTTCGAATATGCCTCATACCTTGAATACTAGACAACTAGTGATGGAACTGGAAATTAGTTCCAATAATGTCAAGGTCATAACAGGATTTACAGAAACTCTGTAATAACCTCAAACTTGACAGAATGAAGTATGGTATTACTATAACAAGGTAAAAATGTATTGTGTAGACTCTGTTTGGTAAGGATCTAATTCATAGTATATAGCATAGGTAGCAGTGTACATGGCCCAACATGAGTTCTCAGAAACTCTTACATAAAATTCATTAGTTATTCATAGGCAGTCCTGATTTCGAAGGAAAGACGCATTGTGTCACTTATAAATTAATGACCAAAATATATATCAGATCATAAGCTTATATTCTTAATGAGCTCATATGGAGCACTAACCGTCAAAGATGTTTACAAACTTTCTTTAATTTTGCGTCATGATGTGTTTTGCTACCATATTTATGGTGAAAAGATACAGTTTCGATGTAATTCATTGAAACTGCTTTCTCATGTCACCGTAAATAAAATGGCAAAACCCATCATGATGCAAAATTTAAGGCAACAACATGGAAATTTACGTTCAATAAACTTTCTTCAACTTCATCTGACAGCAATCACAGACCCCAGTGATGTTTGTCTTCTGATAGTACTATCATAAAATTAAGCAATGATTCATTCACAGACAACATCAAAACTATTAAATACTGGTATTCAACAAACAATATGATGCCTCCTCACTGCACATATGAGAAGTAGTATTAAACATGCCAAACATAGTGCTGGATAAAATAATTTCCAAAATCAATTAAGACAGAAAACACAGGTTTATTATTACATAAGTTTGCTTGGATCAAGTCATTGATTGATTTTTTACCTTTAAACCCCATTAAAGTATTAATCGTATTCCATGCTTTATCAGGATTTTTCATATCTATGTCTTTAAATTTCTGTTCATAGAATTTTTTTTAGTTAAACGTATGGAAGCATTCACCATATTTCTAGTTTCAACATATTTTTTTCTGAAGTCTGCATTACTTGGTGAACTTTTCCACTTTTTAAACAGCCGATCTCTATCTTTTAATTTAATCAATAATTCATCAGTCATCCACTGTTTTCTGTATCTATCTGCTCTATGAATTTTATGATTCACTCTGTGATGTATTTGATGGTAGCACACCTTATAGACGTTATTAAAAATATTGATCAAACTGTCACAAAGTTTGTTAACATTTCCAAAATTGTGTGCAATAGCATTAAAGTCCATATTTAGTAGTTTGTGCCTTAATTTCACCATATCTAGTTTTTTTATTTTATTGAGTAACTCACAAGGTCCCTTAGAAAATAATAAATCACATCCAACCAAGTAATAATCAGAGATTTTAAAGAGTGCAATAGGGTATCATATGTACTAGTAATGGCATTAGTAGTAATACTGTTAATAGTGCTTCAACAGTTGAGGTTATTCCGTTCCTTTTGACTCCCTCCGGAAATCGAACCCGGGGCCGTTTTCATCAGTCGTATGCGCTACACATTTGGTGATTTACTGTGGTCATCAAACTTCATCACCAAGGATTGCTCTCTTTTCACAATAAGACACAAATTTGAAATAAAGAACAAAACTGGCGCCCCAGACGTTTACACTTTTTTCCTTTTAATTTTCTCTAAAGATCGCTCAAATATATGAGATGAGCTTCTAAATTATCCCGGATTCATGCTTCACCGAGTCTAGGATAGTTTCAATCTAACGCAAAACAGTAACGTAATACTATCGTTCAGTATTGATGCAAGTATCCACTAATGCTCACTCATTCATTTTTATCACCCTTGGTCTCATCTTTAATTTATTTATAAGTAATCGCGAGTGTAATTAGGATCGCTAGCAATGAACCCTTTTCCTTCTTTCAGACCCCGACTGGAATGTCCCCATTAAAGTCCAATATTTATCACCTTCAGTTATTCGTCCCTCCGAAGTCAGTTCTTTGGAATGCATTGCTCTCCGTCCTTTACGCAGGGTAGCTAAGTATTTGAATGACGTGGACGAAAGGAAAAACTTTCGCTGTGCAGTCGGTTTCCCAGTGCTGGGATACATCTTACTCAGCGTCCAGGGAGAAAGTGCTCGATAAAGACACACTCTCGGATGTCATGGGAACGCCTTCTACATCCTGTTTCTAGCCCTTGATAACGGCGATAATCATGCTTGACAAATTAATTGAGGAAAGTTGCAACCGAAGCGCAATTCAATCGATTTACATGAAATTGCCATTAAACGCAACGTCGACTCAATCCCGAGAAGAAGATTGTTCTGGAGAAATACGTCTTCCGTAGGGACGCTGATGATGAGCGAGGATATTGCCTTACTCCTCATCTTAGTAAGCCTCACTCTCTGTCCAGAGCGTGCAGGGCTTATATTGGTGGACTTGTAGAGGCCTCCAAGTCGTCCTTGGGTTGAATACCTAATATACAGACGTGGCCAAAACCAAGATAAACCTAAGTATTCGATTATTTTAAGTATAAAATAATGGAGAGGTTTGGATGGTTGAGGAACTCCAATGACATTTCTCTTAAATGTATAGAATCTGATTCTGAGTTTTCGGAAGACTTTTTTCAAGTGCTTGAGAATAAATTACGCACAACATTCTTATAGTTAGGAAAAAAAAGGCAGTTTATAGAAACACTGAGAAGTATTTTTTTAATGGTAGACTTATTAATAAACTTTTCTTAAAATTTCAAATCCTTTACTTCAGTTTATGTACGAGGGTTGGCCAAAAAATAATACAACACATTTTTTCTAGCCAAAACCAATGCTAGTAATTCGAAATTGTATGTTGAAGGGTTCGAATACTGCGACGTTTCCCGCACGTATGTCCATAGTTTCAGTTTTCTCCAGCAGATAGCATAGCTGTAGGATGCTTTCAAAATGGAGTTTGGCCGTGATGCACGCAACAGAATACGGGCTGTGATTGAATTCTGTGCGTGGAGAAAGGAATGGTAGGGAATATTCACAAACGTTTGTGCTAAGTCTATGAAACATCTGCAGTCGATAGGAGTGCAGTAGATAGTGCTGGGTATGGGGAGTGAGTGAATCAGAAGGCAGTTGAAAGTGAAAACCTGACTCCCTAACCACAGCGAGGACTGGTACCGACAGGGCATACAGGCCGTAGTGAATCGCTGGAGGAAAAAAAAGAATTTGAAGGAGATTATGTGAAAAATTAGATTAAGTAGATAAAATATCATTCTTACATATGTTTAAATTTCATTTTTGTAGAATATATAGTTTTTGAGAAAAATGTGATGCATTACTTTCTAACCGATCCTCATACTTCCTTTGGCATAAAAGCATTTTTTTTTCGGAAATAAACTAACGCATATTTCTCACAGACTATGGGGCCGAAGTGCATTAATTTCTCTGGTTACAAAATTTTATTCAGAAATATTTTTATACTTTCGAATTTCACAGTCTAAGTATGTTTCCTTATCTGTAAAAACTTGTTAATGAGAAGAAACAAATCTGTTAAAACTATCTAATCATGTTATGAAGTGTCTTCCCCGGACAGATAATAGGCTACTTTTTATTCACCTAACTGTCCCCGGTTCGACTCCAGACGTTTAAACTGTTTCCATAAGAAATGCATGTAAAACCCACTTTTATCACTTGCGGGGTTCATTTCATTTGCAAAATTAGATTAGAAAGAATAGCCATATGAAATGGAGACGAGCACCAAAAGAAGGGAATTCTTTGAATGAAAATTCTTATTTTTTCGTGGAACATTGCTTTCGATTCGACATCGCGAGAATTTTGATAACATATACGAAAATTCTCCAAAATTTTGAGGTTGCAAACAACCGAATCCGAGCTCATACATTTTCCTATAAGAATATATTGTTATTTGAAGACCATATAAAATATAATCTAAGAATTAGACTGTGTGAAGAGGAAGACATTGAGACTTGAGCATTAGCAGTTGCGAATGATTAGTATTGACGAATCGCAGGGACAAGCATACGAGCATTCAGGAGTGTTTTATTAATCAGCTCATTTTTGCCAGCGGGAATTCAAAGTGATTGAGTTTCTAAATATTCTTTTCGTTGAGTAAATCTATACCTACGTATCTATCATATGGGATCACTGCATTTATTCCTATCTCTATTTTCTCCGTCAACGGGAACTCTAGCTAGTGTGTGTGTATATATATACCGTTGATGATCAACCAATAAACCCATCGAATCCGTGAAATACAAAATCTTGTTTTGCCGTTTTCCTGAGACGACAGCGACACTAAGGAAAACAATAAGATTACAAATCTTTTCTTTACTCTGAAAACGATATTATAAGGTAGCTTAATCAATTCAATATAATTAAATTAATTACTTATTAAATAAAATATATACCCTCGTATATTATCTCGTGAAATTTTATCGAATTACCTTAGAAAAATATTTATCAAGAGTCAAGATGCTTTCAAGTGCAGTAAAAGCAATTAAAATTGCACAGCTCACACTTGATGCTTTCTCAGTAGTGGAAAATCCGGGTTCGAGGGCGTTCTATATTCCAATCTTCACCGATTTTCCATCAGATGCGCCCAAAAGAGGGAATTTATCAAAAGGTTCTCTTAATTACTTAATTCTTTTACTATTTAGCTCGTTTCAGAATCTTGAATTTCGTGGCTACAGTGGATGTTTTCTCCTTCGTATCTTTCTCCAGAATTTCAGCCAATTCAATTTAATGGTTAAGGGAGAAAGGTTCTTTCCTTCTTCATTCATACCGAGTGATCGTGCGTTTTGAAAAATGTTTTAATTCTCATGGTACAATCAGTTGTTTGAAATCAATAATAAATTATTGTAACATAAATTCTTCAATGGTCGAGGAATGCTTATTTCACAAACAGGAATCGAATACTAATACCTATATAATAGAATATAATAATAATCGAATGCGCAATATGGGACGTGTTCACTCAACGCCCTGAGACCAATATCAGATTCAATCATCGAAGTTCTCCGCGGTGACGGTCCCTCAACCACCACCTCACCTGATGGCGGAGTCTTCATTGATGTGACATTCGCTGCGGGAAGTATTGCCATCGTTGGAGAAAAGCTTACCAACATGCTGCTAAAACAATTAAAAAATTAATTTAATCGATATTAAATAGCCTAAGTGTGACGTCTTCCTTTATAGAACTGTAACTAAATACTTTATTCGCTCGAAACCGATTGATTGTAACTATAAAGGCCGGAAAAGAAAATCCCAAATAGACACATAGCCGAGTATTAGAAGTGCTATTGTTGAAAGCGCTTCGACAACTGAGGTAATTTGGCGCGTAGGCCCCACCGGGAATCGAATCCGAGACCGCTATAACCGAAGTCGAACGCGGTGACCCCTTGGCTTTGCGGAAGCCCCACACATCTTGAATTCAGTTCAGATTGCGAAATGTGGCATAAATTTAATCGAAACCTATTTTCATAGAAAGTAAAATAAAATTTAAAAGACGGTACAATTGAATGGAATCCTAAGTAGCGACATTGATGAGTACCAAGCATTCCAATATTCGAGGGCAAAAATAATCAGAACGGAACCTGACTTTCGAGGAAAAGAAGGCGACCAAGCCGCGCACTCTTCATTTGGGGAGAAGAGGCAAAAGGCGGGAGCAGAAATTACAGAAAAAATCGAGTTCATCACGTGGTCGAGTGAGGTTTTTTAAACAGGAAATGAGCGGCAGTGATTTTCTTAATGTTGCTTATGCATCCATCAAAGGCGCGACACATTTGAAAATAAACGCGCTTCTAAGAAAGTCCAACGAATTTCAATCGCAAATTTACGGAAAGATTTCCGTGAAGTTTAAACTGTAAACTTCTGAGTGGAACTGATTGGAAACGTCGCAATCAGCTCTATTCATCAGCAAGCGACGCTTCGGTAACTCGAACGATATGAATGGGATGAAACCTGCCGAGAAAAAGCGTAAAATATGGGGAAATTCGCTTGATTTCACTTTTTACATATGTTAGTTCGATATTTCCAACATTTTTGGAACAATTACCGCGTAGAGATAAAGACGGGCTGAAGTTTGAGCTGACTTTGCCGAAGCATTTTTAGTCTTCCTTAAAATAATTCGTCACATTTTGAAATGCTTTTTGAATACTTCTTAGAAATACAGGACTAGTCGCAATGTTGTAAATTATGATGCCCTGTTAGCATTTTGTCCTGGTGAACGAGAGTATATGCTTATTTATTTGATGTTGCCCCCAAAAACATTCGTTATTGAAATGTTTCAGTGATCAGTGACCTTCTAATCACGCAAAATTCAATTACCGGGGTTCGAACCCGGGTCCTGTGTGTTCGCTAGGTTAACATATTAACCACAACGGAGATCTAACCGTATTTTCGCATTTCCTATTCGGAATGCCACAGCACGAGTCGCAAAGCGCAGTCATTCGGCCTAATTCTTGTCCGTTGGGTTGAAAACTCGTTCCATAAGTATTTCATTCTTCGAGAAAAAGAAAAAAGCGCCTTCTGGATTCCTTCGGATGAATATCCCGCTAATTCTGCCTTTGAAAAACAACCGCTTGTAAACGGCTGAAACCGTTACTGAGGTTACGAGACGACAGTTGTTGTAGAAATCAAACCTTCCGATCGTTCTTTTTACTTCGTCTTAGTTTGAATTTCTCCTCCGCAATTCGCAGGTACGGAACCAAAGCGTTCTTATCCGCAGGATCGAAGTTATTTTAGAACATTTCTCATCAAAATGCTTGGCTGCGATTCCACTTCCTTCTGCAAGGACACTGACAAGGCCATCTGCTGTGGAAAATGTGCTCTCCAACATTCAATCCAGTGACCTTTTGAAATATTCCAAGTGATAATTCGCGAGACGAAATTACATCTACGTCTTCACTCTGAACCCTGCGGTCGTTGAGATAAATTCCACAAATTTTCCTCATTTAGAAAACTCGTTACCAAAAAAAGTACCGGGATTTCTCCAGCTCGTCTCAAGGATGCTTGGCTTACACTTTTTACAGACGAGTGCATACTTAAGTGCTGCAATTATATTCTTTTCCTTTCCTTAACGGTTGGCAAAATTAGTCTGAGACTATGAAATATAAATATGAATGTCTTAGTAGGAAAGTAGGGAGGAGTATTGAAGATGAACAAGCTTACCATGAACATGAACAGCATGTCTTTCCCCGAGGCATATTGAAGCTGTCAGTGAATTGTGGAATTGTTCGTAGGTGACAGGAAAGAAACATCGCATCTCATCACTTCTTCAAATTGAGTTTTTTAAATAAAATAATTAAAAATCCATTTTAGGAAAATATAAAACTTAAAATGTTGTTGCGTTTCAAATAGGATTTAAATTATGCATTTCGTTGAGCAGCCGGTAAAAGTTCTCCGATATTCCAGCTTTGATTCTGTATTATAATTGGCAGTAGTGACATTTTTGTCGCAATCTACATATCTAATATACTTAAACCGGTGCTACTGATATTTTACCGTCGGGAATATATTTACCAGCGCCTTTAGAACTATGGGATTGCTCTATAAATAAAAATTAATAACTTCAGTAGAACCTGCCAATGTAACCACCTTTGCAAAAACGACCATCTGCTTGCTGTGACCAGCTTTTATTATTCCTCGTCGAAGGAATATGAATTACAGGTGAAATTTCAAGCATATAAGTGACCAGTTTAAAACAACAAAGCATTGAACGCGTATTTTAATTCAAAAGGCGTTGGCTTATGTATATAAGTATATAATATATAGTAAATCAGAGCTGAATAGGGAACCAAAATCTTCGGTTAGTGAAATGCATGTTATTCTAGTTTTGCTGGATGAGGAGAATCGTTTACATCTTGAGAGAGTGACATCCTCTGAAGCACTTATAGAATGTTTTGGGTTATAAAACAGTTTATGAGAAGGATTAATGATACTATAATTGTTAACTGCGCTTCATCTAAGTATAGGCATTTGGGAAAACCTTCCGTTCTTTCACAGCGAGACCTACTGAATACCGATTTTTCTCACGCTTTGTCCATTGATGTGTGGACACATCTTACTTCGTCAATCACCACTGACCAAATCACTGGGTGCCATACAGTTTATCGAGAGAAGAGAATTCGGCATTTTTAGTCAAGGCGTTTCAAGTACCATTTTGTAGTTGTGTAAATCTTTGTTTTGTGAACGTGAAAGACGTTTGAAAACCTCTAGGAGGATTCTGTGGCGTCTTTTTGTAGTTGTGTAAATCTTTGTTTTGTGAACGTGAAAGACGTTTGAAAACCTCTAGGAGGATTCTGTGGCGTCTTTTAATTAGTAACCAGTGATTGTTGATTAGAAATAAGTGACACGATTCTTATTATTTACATGTAAGTTCTAAAACAGTTTTATGCCGACTCATGTATTTTAATCACCCGAGTGAAATTCAGTTTTAAATTTTTAATCACATTTTCCATCCCATTTTCAGTATGGCGGTCCTGTTGACATATTTTGATGAATGGAATATTCTTCATTTATCTTTTGGTGAAGGGGAGAAAAAATATATCTTTCGTTAAATTTTATCTCGTACTATTTTATCTTTTATATATTAATTTTTGTTCATGGCTGTGGTAATACTATGAAAGCTACTGAGGTATGCGTAATGCTAAATAATGGCATTGATTAAGATCTCCACTTATGAAATGCTACGCAAAGTGTTACTCGTTGAATCATCGTGCTTAATTTACGTGGACTTGATCCTCTTATAGCATTCTGTCTCAGTGAAGGAAGCAATTACCTCACTCCCCATTTTGCCGCCTCATCCCCCTCTCCAAAGCTTTTCGTAACTAATGATGGTGGCCTTCGTGCCTAAGACTGTACAGACATCGCAGTAGAGCACGGAAAATGCAAAGAACTGAATCTAAAATGTGGACTGATTAATTAAAGAAAGAAACAGCGAAAGAAATGCTACTGAGAAATTTGTGGTTGGCAAAACTGTGGTTGGCAAAACTGTGGTTAACAGCATAAGGAAAAAGAAAATCTGAGTACTTGGTTCGTTTCGAAAAGGAGTAGTCAGATTTCTGTTGAAAAAGCTACTGAATTTGATGTAATAAATTTATTAATTACTAATTATTTTTCATAATGAGAGGGTTAATTGTAGGGATATCTGGTCCGGTGTTACACGAAGGAGTGCTTAAATTAGCAGAATAACTACACTTAATCTGTTTTATGGAGAGCCCATTAAAATCATAGATGACTTCGGAATTATTTATTGGCTAGCTGCATGGTATAAACTTGGAAAAAACAAAGATGGCACATACTAATGTTTGTTGATAACTGCTTTGCCACTCGTTGACTTAAAATGTGTCGAATTTAACTTTATAATTTTAATATCCATAAAGCACATCAGTTTTTCAACCTGTCCATCGAGCTGTCTTGAAAATTTTCAAATCTTATTACTGACGATTAATTCTATTAGATAAATTTCTAAATGTAAATGTTTGGTTCAATCTGCCTTCCGTGTGGCTAGAAAATGCACTGTGCTTGAATCTCTTATATGGATTGCTGATGTATGGAATAGTGTAGGAGAGAACGACGTACGTGTTTTCAAAGAGCCGGGTGTGTTGTAAGAAATATTTCCGATAGAGGGGATTTTGTAAACGGAGTTCAATTGCCATGTATAGACGAAGGTGATAGGATAAATTTATAGTGTGTTACAAAGACACGGCAGTTTTTCAATGTTTTAATTCAGATGAGGCTTTGAATATAGTTCGTGAATTTCACGAAAAAGTAGCTGATACAAACTGCAGTAACTTCAGCGCTGAAGACAATACCAAATATTGAGGACGCCAAAAGGTCCTTAACTCATGGTGTCGGAAAGAGTTAACAAAATATTTTTTATGTTCTTAAATCGAATGACATATTTTTCGCAAGAAAAAAATTTATAGTATTTTATAATTCCTTTAAATAAAGAAACCTCTCCTCATCTGTTATGACCTAATCTTGCTATAGCGACCACCTGTCCACGGTGACCACATTTGGTTGATAAGATAAGTGGTCACTTTAGACAGGTTTCACTGTATATTGTTTACCTCAGTTAAAAATTCTTATATCGTAGCAGCTGAAAATCGCGTTAGTCCACTTAAAACTCCTCCGACTATGGAGTAAGAATTGTCTAAACCTCCTTCGTCTTTGAGGTGACGATAATTACAGTAATTACACAGCACATGCAACAGTTACAACTAAACTGATTAGAACATAATTAATGTTTCTTGTATTCAAAATCGTTTTATTGATTTTTTCCAAAAATCCATTTTTGTGAAGTGTTGCTTTGACACCATTTAATAAAAGTTACATTTTTCTCTATCCTGAACCAAAACGTTCATATCTAATGAGTAAAATGACACTGCGTAAGAAACACTCGTCAGTTTGACTCAGTCTAAGAAACGCTAAAAGGGACATCCTCAAATGATGGCACATTTGAAAGTGAGGGAGAATCTGGGAGTATTTGGCACTTTGTGGCTTGGGTGGGGGTATGTAACTCAATGTAATGTCACAAACATGTAAAACTTTCTTGAGGACACTCGAACACCCCATTGAAATATATAAGGACATGCATTCGTTTTATTCAAATCTCCGTCGTGAAACTCAAGGATCATTGCTAGTAAATAGACATTAATTCATAATATATCAGTGTTTCCCGTTTCTACTGAACCCGTGCAGCACGATAGAAAAGTTTTGGATACCCAAACAGTGATTTTGTTTACAAGAAAAGTTGAAGCACACAAAATTAATACCTTAATGGCGGCTTTGTAACATGGAGTATGAAGCTCCACGTGACACTTTGCACCAGAGGGGTGAGGGGGTGACATCATTTAAGGATGGCACCAAATGCTCCCACAAAATTGACTTAATTCTTATCATTAATTCTATATAGTCGTGGACTCGACATTCAAATAATTAGCACTAAACGAATAACAATGCAAATAACAAATCTTAAGTGAAATTTGTCATTCTATTTAGTATAACTTAATTGTCATATCATTAAGATTGCGGAAGACAAAGAAAGTATACTCGATGAATATTCGACTATGGAAACTTTACCCGTGATAAAAAATACAGTGAAAATCAGTAAACCAAAAATGAAGGGGACCAGACTATTCATTTTGCGATAACGATGTTAATTCCTTGCCAACCCAGCTCCTGGTTACTATAAGTTTAAGCATTTACGGTTTCCAATAGTGAAAATATCGTAAGTTCACAATTATAATTCTACTCAACTTTAAACCAGTAATCTTAAAAGTTTTATAAGGTGCACAGTCAAACCTTGGCTTGCGAGCATAATTTGTATAATAATTATTAAATAATAGTATTGAGCATAATTCGTTCCAGAAACGTAATCCGAAGACTCGTATATCAAAGTGATTTCCATATAAGAAACAATGAAAACTCAGATGATTTGTTCCAAACTTAAAAAGAATTATTAGGGAAGTAATGATGACGTTAAGTAGACAAAACAGCGTATACGTACTTCGTGTATTGCAAGATCTCACTCGTATATCAAGTTAAGATTTATTGAAAATATTTGCTTGTTCTGCAAAACACTCGCAAACCAAGTTACTCGCAGACTGAGGTTTGACTGTACTCAGCTATTTGGCAAATAGATGGAAAATAATATCGTACGTGTTTGCCTTTACCTCGTGCTATTCCATGACAACAAATACCGAATTGACAAAATATTATTTATTTATACAAACTGCAAAAAATAGGAAACAACGCAAATGATGATAAATAAATCTATTTTTCAAATTCCTTCTTTGCTAATTGGAAAACTTATGAAGAGTATTTAAACGCTTTTAAAAATAGGAAATGATAATATTGATATGGATTGAGAACGCTTCTTAAATGCCATTTCGTGTCATCCGAAGAATTTTGCGGAAATATTTTCCCTGTGGACCGTGAAATTTGTTCGATTTAAACTTTCAGAAAAGAAAAAAAGGGAATTGATGCTGACATAGAACTGATATACATTAAAAGTTATAGGAGACGGAAGGGACCAAATCTGAGCTTTGTTCAAAGGGATATTTCGTGTTATACGTTACCCCGATAACCGGTTTCTACTTTACCTAGGAATATCGCCCGTTAATTTCTATCGAAGAATATAAGGCAATACATACCACAGCAGCCTTCCTCATATAGAAAAAAATCTTGTCTTCAATCTGAGCATTTGTTAAAAGAAATGCAATTGTAACATAGATGGCAAATGCTTTTTCTAATATCATATTTGGATTGGCACCTGGCAATAGGAAATGAATTGCAGACTTCAATTTTTAAAGCAACTTTTACGTAAAAAAAGCCTAGTGGTCTCCAAGGTCGGATACGCGTCTATTATTTTATAGCAAAGAACGTACTCTGAATGACTCGAGGGAATATGTGTTACACGAAGCTAACACTCTCCTTTTTAGTTGGACTCTAAAGGCATTATCTCATTGCTAAATAGTCCTAGCATCTACATACAGAAACATGGAGAATTAATGGTTAATTAACTAACTTATGATAATTTACATGGGTCGGAAGGAAACTTTAAATTATAGTTAAAGAATAGAATTATCAAAACGTTCCATTTATTGTCTACACTCGTCCTCAAGAAGTTATAAAATAGCATATTAAGGGAAAAAATAAAAAGACATGATAAGAAAATAATAGGTCGAAAATGGTGTTTATGATAGAAGCGTTTTAGTATGCTAAAAGAATGCCATTAAATCAGAAAAAATTCCAAAATTTACATCATAAACTGAATATTTTATGTTGTTCTTCTATCCTAGAAATACGTAGTAGTAGTAGAGTTAAAAGTGCTTCGACAGCTAAGGTCATTTCGCACGTGAGCCCACACTTTCGCCGAAGTCGAACGCGTTTCCCACTTGGCTATTCTAGATACACGTTTACTATAAAAACGTATTGTTTATTTCTAATAAAAGATGTTAATTCAGTATTGATTATATCTTTAAAATGCCACTCTATTTACCAGTTGAATTTCGACGAAGAATTCCTTTTAAATAAACTATTGAACACTTGTCTTATATGTGATCGATGTCGATTATAGATTCTGTGGATATCAATTATGAAAGACTCTTCGGTCTCAAATTGAAGAGTTCTAATTGTAAGTATTTAAGACATAGACGGCAAAAAGCTCGTTGAGACTTACAACTTAAGGCGCTAGTACTCAATGAATTCAGACCGAATATTGTCATCTGGGAATACAACTTACGTTAGTCTCTAGCGCCATCTGTTAGCGAAAGGCTAAATTATCACTCCCGGAATCCCGAGATTGGTATTTATCCAATACCGGGATTTTGAGATTGAAGAGTTGGACTGGATCTCGGGATTCTGGATATCGAAATCCCGGAATTGCAATCCCTACGTACATGAAATTAGGTTGCCTGGTGCCCAGGATACATTATATACCATTCAAGATAATTTCGCAGCGAATTAATATAGCTCGTGAAAGTAACGGAAATTTGACTGTTTCCGCAAATATCGATAATTGACATAAATCAAAACAAAACCCGCCTGGGGTGAGTTTTGAGGACAAGACGTTAGGAACCAAGTATTCGATGATGCATTTCCTTCGCTTGTATCTCATGAAACTCCATTGATTTGCCCATCAGCCTCTATTAATGCCCAATTCCGATTATGGAAATTAAATCACTACCTTTGGATTTATATAACACATTGCGTGAACGTAGTTTCCTGGAAAAGCAATGAAATAAGATTTCTGTTTCAAGAGCTGTACAGCACCGATTCAGCAAAATATTCAGTGTTCGTGCATGTCAAAGGCGGTCACTTGGCCTTAAAAATTTTCGTATTCTGTTATTTATTATAGACCGCGAACGAAACTTTCGCAGCGAATTTATGGTAACGAAACGTTTGTAGAGAGCATAGTATTGTTGAAGGAAAAGCCTTGTGGGAAATAAATTATGTTCGAAGTAAACATTCTACTTCTTTTTTAACTAAAGTCTCAGCCTTGTCGCTGCAACCAAATAGTTTCCGTCACTCTCTTGAACTGCAATTCTCAGTCCCCATCTGTTCTTAATTCAAATACTGCATCCTTTCTTCCCGCGCACCTTCTCCTCCATCACATTGACGAAAAAGCTATTGTGTCTAAGCAGGATTTATAAAAGTTTTGTATTTCTTTTTTCCGTAGTATTGAGAAAGGTTCTTTTTCATTTAAATCCTCATAATTTCTTTTCCTCTCCGAACAGATTGTCTTTAACATCGATATCCACAACTCTGCTGTTTGAAATTGCTCTTTTTCCGGAGGTCCAACTGTAGGCCCCTACAGCAATGTACTCCATATGAATGTTTTTGCAGAAATTTTCCGAGATTCGATATCCATGCGCTTGTCAATTAGAAGGTTTCTCTTATTTTGAAAGGCCTGTTTTACTATTGCCACCCTTTACACTAATTTATACACACCATCTGTTATTCTCGTAAGAATACTAATTAAATATCGAAACAAGGAATAGTATATCGAATATAGTGTAACGAAAATCTGGAATGACGGAAAAATGGTCGTTACAATTTATTAGATATCAGTAGATGTAAGTTATTAAAAGGCGTTCTTATCCGAGGGGTAGGATAATTTAAAATTCTCTTTACTTAAATGCATCCTATATTTCTGCAAAATCGCTCGCAAATATCCAAATCCAGGTTTGCAGGAAGCGCTATTCGCGGCGAACGACTCACGTGAGAAAGTTGGGATTTGTGAATGTCCGTGGCCTTGAGAGGCGCCGACATTAAGTGGACGCTTTGAGCGAATTAGAAAAGTAATCACGACGATTTCCGCAAATAACTTCCACAGTTCTATTCAATGACTTCTCAACGGCTTTATCTGGACATTCTTTATTCCTCGGATATATTTGATTAATGAAATAACGTGGAGTCCCATCATTTTTTTCAGCATTTATTTATGAAGCCTAAGAATTGCTCGTAAAATAGGAGGCCGCACTACAAGAAAGATCTAAAGTGACCAGTGGATCTATACAGCCAAATAAGTCCTTGAAGTTTTCTTTTGGACTCGTGCGTAGCAAGGCAATGGAAGTTAGAAGGGAACGAAACGTGAGGAAGGAGGGGTGAGGATTGTAAATGCGACATAAAATGTCTTCGTTAACAACGTATGTACAATAAGCTAAAAGAAACATTAGGAAAGATTTCAGAACGCTTTCAGGTTCACTAAGTAACCTTGCCTTTTATGGTTTGCTCCGCAAGAGAAAGCTCGTTTCAAAATCCTTACAATTTACCACAATACGCTAATGTCCAAAAGATTGTCAACGCGAATCGATCGAGGATAGAATGAAACTTATTTTAGGCAACTTTTTTTTCCAGATTTCGAACTGTAAATTACATTGTTAAGTTTAAGAATTAATGAAATAAGAAGAGAAAAGAGTGTAGTATTGCAGTCAGTGAACCAATTTGCGGATAAATGATTGCAAATGACTTTGTCGAATGGAAGGATGAGCTACTTTCGACCCGAACGAGAGAATACTGACGAATAGAAATAGCGAAGGTTCAATTCTAAATTCCGATTCAAGGCAATTAAAGCGTTTCCTAAATTAGTGAACCTTTCATTTCACCTAAATATTCGCTATTACCCAACTTTCCTAAACTATTACCTGCGAATTGCATAATGAAAAGAGTTATCCACCCAGAAATATCCATCTTCCTTTTTAATAACCTCATCCAGACATTCAAGGTGTCGCCGTGTCGCGATATAGCGTGAGAAAGAGAGATCGCAGATATAGTAGAGTGCGTGGAATAAATAGATCCCTTGGAATGAGACGGGGTCTGAATGGAGAGGCACTTGGCAGATCCGGGCGAAAAAAAGAAGATCGCAGTGGCGGCGGCACTATCCACTTACTACGCATGGCGGTGGCGATGACGTCTTTCGCAGACGGGTCGATCACATTTTCCCGCCATGGCGCCATGCCAACGGATCGTTTCCCGCCAAAATCGACCCAAATCGAGGCGTGGGCGGTGCTTTGAAGGGGAACAGACGGAGGAAGGACGATGGGAGGTGGCTCTCGTTTTGCGCCTCCTCAGTTATTTCTCAAACGTCGGCGTTTGTGTGAAAGTTTTTATCCAATGAAATCTCTTGAGAATGTTAAGATGTGGAGGCAGTCCATTTCATTTAAATGAACCGAAGCTACTCTTTCGCACAGGGGGTTTAATTTAAATGTCTCACTCATAAAAATTATAATAATTCATCGATAATCCAGTTGTCAATCCATATTTTACCCACCGATAAAGACATTTTCTCATCTATTACATTGATTAAACATCACGAATTCAGACGTCGCTGCTACCTTAAGTTTACAAACCACGTAATTTAATAAAGGGAAGATAAAGAGCTGTAGTAGATACCTAATAGCGCAGAGTTTCTACACTACTATAAGTTTACATTACTAGAGATTATTATTAGAGATTACACGACGATAAGACATTTAAAGCTTTGGCTTAAGAGAACGAAGACATTGAGATTATTATCACTTTAAGGTAAGTAAATAATAATGTTCAATTAGGAATTTCAATGAAATAAGGGTATTCATTGAAATTTGTCGATATTTTTATAGGACTAGGAGATTACGGGAAGTAGAGCACTGCAGGTATGAAAGATTTGCAATGAATATCTTGAATTAAGCCTTTAAAACGACACAGGAAATTCGATGAAATAGGATAACAACTTCTGGAAGGAAAATTTCTACGCAGTTACTTGGAAATTTTGTAAAGCAGTTGACATTGAGCAGATGATGGTCGAGAGTTACGTCTTGGAGACGATGAAGCATAAGGTCATTTATGGATGTTGGTTAAGAATGAAACTAACGTTAAAAGTACTATTTTCTTTGAAAGGTCGCCATCAATTTTGACGATATTGTTTAAAAATTTTAAGTATGTTTTTCCTTGAATTCCACCAAATAAGATAGGTGATTGAAGGAAAATTTGCGAAGTTTTTCTCGGCGGGAAAAAAATTATAATCGATTCAGAATAGAAAGGGTATTATAAACTTCGAATTTAAAATCACAATTCCAATGTGTGCCAATCTACCGAATACATAAAGTTTAACTTTTGTGATGTTTATATAAAAAATATTCACGAAATATAAAAAATATTTTTTTAGAGAATTTTTTTCAGTATTATTTGATCATCCATTCGCCCAATTAGAGACTATGGTTTAGGTTTCCGTTGGTTAGTGAATCTGAGGGAAGAATATAAATTAGCTGATAAATCATGGATGATGCTACGTATTGAAACCTGGATCGCGTTTGTATAAAATCTTTCGGATAGTATTAATAAATAGTTCTCTGTTAACCTGTGTGTGATACGACAAAATTCCACCAAGTGAAGACCGAAACCATCCAGTTTCATTCACATTAAACTGAATTTATAGAAAAATGTGTAAGATTACGGAAGCACTGCTGAATTTTAAAGCGAAGATAAATTCCAACTTCTTTAGCCGTCACTGTGCAGTGCGGCTGTATATAAAAATACAACTTTTCTGAACAAAAAGTGGAGGAAATATCAATCAAAGACAACCAGGCAGATATCCTCCAAAAGCAACAACGAAACGACGTTTACTTCTCCTTTTTTTTTTCTTTTACCATTAACGAGCAACTATCCCGCTCTATAGCCACTTCTCGAATCCTCCCCCAACTTCTTAATCTGATAGGAATAAAACTGAGACTAAAGAAAAAATCAATGCAACCGAATGGCCAAATGAAATCAGAGATAGAGGAATGTGTAAAACGGAAATCGGAACGCTAAAAAGAAATAATGCTTAATCCAATCTTTCTTTTTTAACTCCAACTCACGCTTGATCACCGATTCCCTCCTTTCTTTTTCACCCCCAAATTTTATATTATAATTATTTGTTTCTATTTATAATCGCAGGTTAGACGGAAGAAGAGACCTTTTGGTCTCAATTTCGCCCTAATAAAGACCTTACAAACCTTATAGACCAAAAAAACCCACGACTTCTATTATGTCTGTTTCCTGTCTCTTCTAGTGATTCCAAGCGTACACCGTTCCATACTTGTTTTCTTTTTCTGGAGCCGCTGGGTTATCAATGCATTTAACACCTAATTTTCGCTTCATTACGTCAATACAAGTGAAATGCTTTGGTTGAAGACCTTCCTCTTCAAGACCATTGGAATTTTCGACTTAAGAATGTATGCGTGTCTTGCAAAGGCACTCCAGCCAAGTTTAATTCTTCTGTATATTTAATACATCATGCTGCTCTCTCCTGTTGTCACCAGCTGTCCTAGGTATGTGTATTCAGAATATCAAGTAGTAGTAGAGATTATGAATAAATTCAAACGACCTGGAAAAACTCACTCAAAAGTGTTAAAACCATAGTTTGTAAATGACGATACGGACGATGCAATCAGGGTCCAAATCAAGATCTTAAAAACGATGAACTGTGTCACAAACGGTACAATGAGGATATCTCAAATAAAAAATATAAATTTTAAGTCATCAGTTTCATGGAAGAAACTGTCTAGAAACAAAAGATTTGAATGAACGAGGAAAAGTTAGAAAAACCAGAATTTTAAGAAACACATACGGAACATAAGGAAATGTAAGTAGAAAATGGCTGGTAAAGGATCTTCAAAAATACGAACAAATTATTCCACCACTCAGCGAATGCAAAGTAGAATTTCCTGTATGCATTTCGACAACAAAGTCGTCATCATCAGGTAACGACAAAGGAGCTTGGGAAACGTCCCATGGGTTATTTATACTTTATCCGTTGTTAGAATGAGAAGTACTTGAGAGAAAATTAAATAAGCGTCTAACTTAGAATTCTCCTTTACTGTTTTCAACAGTGTAATGTTTTCTATAGTTGTGGAGTAGTTATTCTGTTAAATGTGTTTGGCTGCGCTGTATCTATGAATTCTACTATGTTTAAAATATGCGAAATATTCTTTGCACCTAGTCTCAATTCTTCGCTTTACTTGTCAATTTAAATTAGATCACAGCTGTCGCATGAATTCCAGAATTGTGTAAAGGATCTTTAGGGTTGAGAAATAAATTCGATAGTTCGTTCTTGTTAACATAAACAGGAGTCCAAAGGAGACGCTGAAGTTTGTTGTTTACTCCAAGTACAAATGGAACTGTAATCATTTATGTTCCTTAACTTTGCTTGAGGTCAGAGTGGTACATACGTACCGGTCTTAGTTTGTTTATCTGCTTTTCCACGATGTTGTAAATATCGTAATCTCAGCGTCAAAACCATGTTTTCCGCAGCTTTCTTGATCAACTCAAATTCTTTCTTGAAATTTGTTTTTGATAAGAGGGATTCAAACGTCTAAATAGCAGAAACTGGAAAGGAGCCGACATTCGCGAGATATGATGGTGTTTGGTGGGACTCTGGTGTTTAATGCTCACCGGCTTTATAGAAGTCTTTTTGAGCGTTGGAAATTCTTTTAGGCATATTAAACCCCCGAATAAGACCAACACAAAGTACTTAGTTAAATATAATGCAATAGAAGATAGCCTCTATTAAAAGAAACCAAAGACGTTGTGATCTGTCCTAACCTAACATGATGGTAGCTGTAATCACTAATGATAAATACCAGTGGAAGTACCGCATTGGTGTTTATTAGTTAGTGAAGTAGCCACTGATGGTTCAGTTACTTGCTGTTTATAGAACCCCACAAATAACTTTGATGGTTTGTGAAGTACATACTATAAACAGCAACTAATATATTAATTATTTATATTTTCTGTTGTCCCCTAAGTAGGTGTAGTCCTCTGTAGAACTCAAACTTTAGGAGATATTGAACAGAAACCGAAAAAAAGTGTAAAAAATGTTATTTTTTTCATATCGCACAGGTCATTCGATCTTTCAAAATTGGTTTCCTATTATCGACATAGGTTATAACAACATATTAAAATATTAGAACTACATGACTTTTTGCAATGACGGATGTATTAATTGACTGGACTAAACGTGGTGAGAACCAGTTTAGATTCTCTTACCTTTCTTTGTCTCTTTGGATGGTCGGTGTCCCAGATGTGCTGGATGAGAGGATTTTTGATGGTATGAAGTTTCTTGGCAAATTTATTTGCTATCTCCAAAATATGCTCCGCAAACCGAGGAGTGCGATGGTTGGAACTGTTGTGAATATATACGTCGGTGTGGGTTGGTTTCCTGAATATATTGAAAGTTTATTTTGTAAAAGTCCATTCCTAGTCCTCTTAATATTTAGATCTGAGAAACTGTTAATTTCCTCTACTACCATGAATTTAATTGAACCATATTTTACGTTTAATTTGTATAGGAAATCAATTGTAAATTGTATAGGACGGGTTTTTTGATTAGTCGTAAACAGCAAAAACATCATCTACATATCTGAGCCAAATTATCGTAAAATAACTGAAATTATTTTAGCAATCTCCTTCAAATTTGGTCATAAATAAAGAACGGATTAAGAAAAATTCCCATTAGTGTACCTTCGGTCTGTATATAGAACTTATGGTCGATTTGGAAGAAACGTTCGTTCAGGAAACCTTTCGTTGATTTAACATATTCTTCTATTAATTCTGTTGGTGATTTCGGTTTTCTGGGTCACTCTTCTAAAAGTTGGAATATTATATCGAGAGGGATACTGCAGAAAAGAGATTTGACGTCGAAAGGGACAAGTATTTCTCGTTATGCAATCGTCATATTTTTTAGCAGTTCCGCCAAATGAGATAGGTCTTTATGTTGTACTCCTGGTCCAGAGGCTATTCTTGAAAAATTTTATTTAGACACTCTACGACTTTGTAGGCAAAAGAGTTGATAGATGATATAATAGGGTGAATGCCTTCCTTATGAATTTTTGAGGAACTATACATATCTGACACACAAGGGTTGCATTTATGTAATTGGATGCTTCGTTTATTGTCTATCAGACTATCGCAGTTTTTTACGGTTTTATTTATATTAGTAACTATGCGTGTGAGATAGTTGTTTTAGATTAGTATATGTAGACCTTTTTCCAGCAATTAACTATTTTCTGACAGTGTACGATACTGCTTGGTCGGACAAACCGCTCGTCCTTGCCCACGAAATCTCCAGAAAAGGCATATCTAATTGTTCTGGCACGATAGCTCAACTGGCTAGAGCAGTCATCCGAGAACTGGAAGATCCGGGTTCGAGTGCCGGTCCTGTCAGACGTTTTACATGCCCGTCTCTCCTTGGTAGTAATCAAAGGCACACACCTTAATTAATAAAGTTGCCCTTTTCCTTAAGGGAAAGGATGGAAGGCAATTTTGGAGCTTTCCTTTTCATGGAGTACCGAAACCCGAGAGAATAGTCGGAAAGAGCGAAGAAAAAGTCCGTGAGCGATGTTACTTTGCTTCAATTAGGCCTCACCTTAGCCTGTAGTGTATGGGACCAGCGTTGTATTCGAGAAATAGAGAAGGTACACTATTTCTACTGTACTACTATTTGTATTTGAAGGCGATACGTTTCGGGAAAAAAAACTCGTACGATAAATCAGTGAGCGTCACCCACATTCTACATGTTCCTCATGAAGATGTCAGCCAGTTGACGAAACTAGCCAAGAGAAAAATGCTGTGGAAATTGCGAATTCTTCTTTCTTTTAAGATGTGTGTGAAATTCCACGAAAACACGCTTGACTATTAATTTTATTGTTACTCAGATGCCTCAGGAAGCAGAATTGGAGCTTCTAGAAGATAGAATATTAGAGCAAAGATTTAATTCATTTTGCCTCGTAATAAGTTCAGAGAAGATATGTTCTTAGAAGTTGTAGTCGATATAATGCGTTCCTCATTATGCAAAGACTCTTCTAATACTGCCAGAAATATAAAAATAAAATAAATAAATCAGAGAAATAGATCCTACAACTATAAATATATATTAAAGTCGTTTTATGAATTCGTTTTTTTCCGCGAACGATACACGAAAGTAGTCGACTAGAGAAGTAGAGTCAATGTGCGTTCACCCCCTGCCACACGCCGAAAGGCGGTTTGCAAGTTGCATATGTCGATCTAGACGGATGCTTTTGTGAAGTATTTAACAGAGGTTTCAATATCAGGTATTGTGTTTTCTATCGGTTGTCTTTTGTATGGGAGAGGTTTTTGGGGGCTTTTACCAAAGATAGACTATTCATCATCAGTTAATGTTTCTAATAAGCTTTTCACCATATTTTCTCGTAGCATCGATTTTTGTGTAGGACTCAACAATGGTTTTTTGAGATTTCATATCATTCTACATCTACATAAGTACCCTGCAAGCCGCCTTTCGGCGTGTGGCATGGGGTGCATGCACCATCATTCGTTTCATAACCCTCATAATCCACAACCATTCATTTATTTCTCGCAGTCCTTCGAACAGTTTTTTCACGATATTCAAACCAAGCATCGGTGCAGGTTGTGACTCTGAAAGACTTCACGTTCTATCCTTATATCTTTTTATTTCGTCTGCAAGGATGGCAAATAAGCCTTCCGGTCGCTTTCTCTGCAGACAAGGACAACGCTGATCTAGGACGAAGGAAAAGTGTTACGATTTTGGCGGGAAAAATTGCCGGGCTTTCGGAGCAGAAGGAGAGCCGCCTTGGTGATGTTGCTCACGCAAGACTGGATATCTACAGAAAGAGCTGCAAATATTAATAAACCCTGGCAGATTGTAATAACGTGCTGAAAAACGTAAGGGTAATCACAAGTCGTATGATGAAGATTCTCACAAAGTCTAGAGTCTAAAATATACATTTGAGTCAAATCTAATTTGGAGTCCAATCTCAGATTTTGCACCCGGTATACCGTCGTTATTATTCCGTTTCGATCGTTCAAACAAAACTGCTTCGTCGGATGGAAAATAAAGCTCGAAGATGTTAAACATACAAATCAACGCAATTTCATATGAGATTTCATTGATTAAAAACTCATTTACTTCCGTAATTTCAGCAAGCAATAAAAATGACCTAGTTGTCAAATGCTTCGTTTCACAAAGTGAAACATCAACTAGTGATTTAAACTGCTGGGAGATTATTTCAAAAGTTACTATTATGGGTCATCTCGAAATACAATTAATTCGCTCCCAATTTCAAAAAATTATTTGGCTGGCAGTTTCACTTTGACGCAGAAAGAAAACATTTCCACGATTCCGAATTAGTACCTTAATTTTAATTTTTTCGTTATTTTTCCGCTATGAAATCTTACAGTAGTTTAAAGATAGAGAGATAAACTTGTTCTGCATCTTTTACATTTCCTACCACAGAAAAAGACTTATAAACAAAATCTGGATCAATGAACAATAATAACTATTCTAAATAAATCGTGTATTCACGAATAACAAATTTTCCTTGTTTAGAAATCAAAGAAGAAGAGAATTCTTCGCACTCTCCACTACTTGTAGGCTATGGGAAAGGTTTTAGAAATCTTTTTTCCTTCATTTTGCGTATCTGCCGTAGTTTCAATGTCCTCGCAAAGGCAAAGGAAGCTTTAATCCAGGATACCACTTGAAATGACGCAGAGTAAATTCATACGTTTCAAAGAGGGTTAAAGCCCCTTTTAATGCCCTTACGAATTTTTTTCATTTGCTAAGTCGTTTCTCTTTCGCAGGAAAAAATGGGCTTCTTCTCATACCGCACTAAAACAACATTACAAACGTACGCGTAAGCATTTCTTTCATTATGTCTTTAACAAACGCGTCAAAGAAACCTTCGGATTTTGTATGTATACCTCATATGTACAGTCAATTCGAAGCATTGCAATTGTAAGATCCCTCCCTAAAATGTGTGATAATGATCTTGTGATCGGCAATTGGGGAAATGATAGTTTCTTAAATAAAGCCATAAAAGTTCACGTACTTCATGCTGTTAAATTTTTTACAACAAATACTTTATTCATAGATATATATGCAGTTAAAAATTACATTCTTATTGAAGTTGATCTAATAGAGAAGAAATATTCGGTAAGTGACGGTTTGTGAGGGAATTACGGAATAATGTAATTCTGATCGTTTTTCTATGCATAGAGAAGAGCAAACCTCCTAAGCTCGAGTCCTAAGTCTGAAGGCGAATTCCCGCCAAAATAGAAAAAAAGACATTAAAATAGCGCCGCCGTCTGAAGCAGAAACATCACGTAGTGACCTACATTAGCGTGTCTTTGCGGGAGGGAAAAGGGAGAGGCAAAAAGGAAGGGACGGAAATGGCTTATTAAACGGAATTTCTTTGGGATGAGACTCTGAAATAGCGACTCTCTAGTGGCGATCGAGAGAAATGCAAATGCTAAGAGAAAAATCTCATATCAAATCTCTCTAATCTCAGAGTAGATGTGACAGCATACTGTCGGATTGATGTACATCTATACCTAAGCATGTACCCAGCAAGCCATCTTTGGCGTGTAATGGGAGGTGTATACACCATGACACTACTTCCCTAATCTATTACATTCGTGAATTATTCGCGGGAAAATGAATTCTTGAAACGACCAGTTCTAGTGTCTATTTCTTTGATTTTTCTCGGAATATCAGAGCGGCCTAAGTAAGAGGTAGGACGCATTATATCGGCTACATCTCCTAAGAACGTACTTTCTCTGAGTTGATTGGTTAAATTAAGCCTTCGTTTAAAAGTTTTACCTTATAGAAATTCCCATCCTGCATCCTGAAGCATCTGAGTAACGCTCACTGAATTTCAATTCTTTACGAAACGTATCGCCTTTCGTTGTAACTTTTTTAATTCTAGAACACAACACTATCGGTCCCATGCACTATGCACATACTCAAGGTGATGTCTAATCAACGCAAAGTAACATCACTTACGACCTTTTTCTTCGCTCTTACCGACTATTCTCTTGACGAATCCGAGTTTTTTCAACTTCGTCCATGTATATTACGGATATGGGTACCCTATGTTAAATTATTGGTGAGTGTTACTCCCAGATATTTCACCGATCTACTGTTACTTAGGTTTCCGTTAGTGGCTGTACGAAGAAGTTAATTACTGAACATTTGGTCTAATCGCCAATCATCGCACCATTTCATAATTCTATCTAAATCATCCGACGGGGTTGGGCTATTCCCTCCACTCTATGTTTCCTTGTTAATTATGTAAGAATAAATTAAGCAGACTAATAGCCTCGTTTGTTTCGCCTTTGCATTCTAAATGCCTTTTAAAATTTTTATATACGATATTAACCTCTTTAAGATCATAGTAGAAAACTTCTTTGGAATAGATATCAAGAGAGCCGAAGAAAAATAATTCTATGAGAATTGAACGTGAGCGATTCATCCTATAAGGATTCCGATATTTAACTTAAAGTTGTATCTCCGAAACTTAATTTCGACTTCTATTGACTGCTAATCCGCATATGCGTTGCGTATTTATTATATTTTACGAAAATAAATCTATTAGCAGTTTATTTCATAAATAAAAAATGTAATGAGCATCTTCTTGGTGTTGATGGTAGGCTTCGAAACCCAGATAAATGAGCTACTAACTTCGCCATATTAAATGAATCAACCTTTCTATTGTTAATTGTATTTCCATGCTTCCATTAAGGAAAGCAGTGCTTTCGACTTATATTTCTTTTGGCTCAGATATTGAGAGAGATGATAATGACAGAGGAAAAATGAAACAACATGAAACCTCTCGGACATTCCTACAAGTGGATTCGCCTTTCGTATATTCCATTCGCGGATTTTAAAGTAATTTATAACGAACGCCGATCATTTCTCATTGAATGAAGAACAAGATTATCTCTATTAATATTTCCTTCCTACGATAGAAGATAAAGGACTCCCTCTACCGCTGAAGTGCTCACATTATTTTACTTTCTTTTCCGGATAATTTTAAGTCTGCTTTTCATTCAGTGAAGGAAAAATTAAGAGGAAACTCGTAAAAACCAGTTCGGTTTTCAGAGGGATTAAGGGATGCAATTGGGGTAATGTGGGTACTTGTAGAACGAAGCATGGAATTTAAGAGGAATTTGTGGGTATTTTTGTCGATTTTGAAATGGCCTTCGATAGAGTATGTACAATGGCCAAAACTGATGGGAATGTACAGAAAATTGGGTTGGACTGAAAAGATTGGCGTTTGATGCAAAATTTGTACTTAAACAGCACGAGTTAGAATAGCTGATGGGGAATCAGAATGGGCAGAGATGGGGAGAGGCGTAAGACAAGGCTACCCACTGTCACCATCGCTGTTTAATATATGTGTAGAGGAAATGGTGAATGAAGCTTTGGAAGAAATAGATAAGGGAGTGATAGTTGGAGGGGAAGTAGAGAAGTCAGTGACATATGTAGACGACAAAGTTATTGAGTATGATTCCGAAAGGGGATTACAAAATCCTAGTAAATGCACTTAAACGATAAATCAAGGTAATTTGGAATGAAAATAAATGTTAGAAAAACTAAAGAAATAAGATTTACGAAACGAAAAAAGGCTAAGCTAATGATCAGATTAGATGGTGAAGAACTACAATAGGTAGATGATTTCTCTTACTTGGGTAGTGTTCTATCTTAGGATGGGAGGTGTACAAATGAGGTTCGAAAAAGAGTAGCATTCAAAAGTTATAGAGAAAGGAAATACGTTTTGTAATGGTGATGGCAATTGTCATAGCATTACTTACTGCTGCTTTAAAATGCGGGAAGAGAATCTTAAATCCTGTGTGAGCAGTATAGATGACTCCCCGGTAGACTCTCCTTCCGATAGTGGAGTTACCTGTACCTGGAGAGTCATCTCTACCTTCTACACCAGTACAACAGTGCATTTCTCTGTCGCAGCTGTTTTCGAAAACTCACTTCACACGTGCGTTTTTATGACGTGCAGTGCCGCAGAGTGTGAAAAATAAATACACGCAATAGATCGTATAACGCGCAATGCGCATTCTTCCGCTGTTGATCACGAAAAATTGCCAAAAATTCTGCTGTTGATCGTGGAAATTTAAGGAAACAAGTTGACCATGAATTTGGAGGGTGAGCATGCATGTTCCCCTGAATCTCAAGAACCAGACGCTGCAAAACCTGCAGACTAGCACATCAATAAAATCTACATACAGCTCATAATAGACTTCTCTTTGTCGAATTCTAATCATTCCAGATGTCTAATTCGGGGATCGTATCGGAATCGAAAGTTTCGAAAAGAATTGGGAATTACATCGGAATCAGAGTTAATTTTGACGTGGTCCAGTCACCAGTTAATAAGCATAATCGATAAAGTATAATCAATTAGATTTAGTTAGTTTAGTACGCTCAACTCCAAACAGCGACCTCTGGAACCAGAGAAGCGTTTGCGGCGCTGTGGGGAACTGCGGCAGAAAACGAACGCACGGTGGGCGTGCGGTGCCGCAAGTATATGCAAACGTGTGCATTCTTAACTAATGACCGTACGTGCGGCTGTGATATCTCAACTACTGGTTAACAAGTATCGCATAACAATACCCCCCTTTGCATAGTCTGAATGTGCTATGAAATTTGTTTGTTAATAGTATTCTGTTGCCCGAAATACTTTTCTACGCTCAATCAATTTAAGAAGCCACAAAGTATTGTGCTGCTATTCTGAAAATTGACCTTCAATTCGACTGACGATGAGTGCAAAATTGGGGTTTAAGTATTTCCAAGATGTAAATCGTTTAGGAAGAAATAACGGTAAATATTAAACCAGATAATTATATAGAGGAATAAGAGCATTTCCCTATTTGTTAACTTATGAAGAGTCATAATACTTATTAGAATTTATTTAGGAGAGCGAAAAATGTATTCCATATAGGCAGGCTCATTATCGTTAGTATATTGTTTATGCCTTCAATTCTATCTCGGTAAGATTTAAGATTCGGTGAGCATTTCACACTTCACAAACTTTTCCTTCGACCTCTTAAAACTAACCTCAATATCCGCATTAAAATTAAAGACTGTGGCTTTAGAACAATGAAAATTCGTGGACAGCCCACGCGAAAATAGAAGGACGCGGAAATGAATGAAGGAAAGCGTTTCGAACCCACGCGATTTGCTTTTATTCTACGCTCGTTGCCGATTGTGAACGTTTCATGAATAGGAGAAGACATTGCTCAAGCAAAAGAAGGCGGCATTAAGTCCTCGCGACGGATTAATAAAATACGAAGGTCGATATCGTCGGTTTGCGATTTATTCATTCGACTACTGAGCGCGTACAAACAGACAATTGTACATTGGAAGTCTCTCTTCTCTTTTCCCGCCATTTATACCAAACGGTGGTTAGCAGAATAATATTCCATAATTAAATACTTCGTATTTTTTTGATGGTGAGATTAGCTTCTACACCCGGCGTCAACTATCTGGAGCAGTCCATTAAACGCACCACTAACTCCGACGGCCATTTTGAAATAAGCGTCCTTCTCTTTTTCCTTATCTCTTCTTTCCACAATTTCATTTTGCTTCTCCTTCTTCAAACATCTTATCTCAGCGTCGTCCCTCTACTCCTTGATAAGCGAACCTCCTCTCCTCAACAAATTGCTTTTTTATGTCATTGTCATCCATATTCTTCTTCCTGTCCCTTCTTTACCACACTCAAAATCCATCAAGATAAAAAAGTCGAAGTTTCGGAACAGACTCGATATTTTCGGCCTTCACCTGGTGGTTATCCGAAACTGGCAATTAGAAGAAATACCACGATAAACAGAAATATTACGACCCGGGAAATTTAAAAATGTACTTAGAAACTGTCACGTGATCCGCACCTTAGATGAACACCGCACCACACTTGACGGTGACATCGGAACCAAGGTCGTGATATTTGTTGTTATTCCGGCGTTTCGCATTTGTATAACTTTTCTTATGCTAGTTACGCTGTTTTCCCTTATTCACCTAATAGATATTTTCTCAAACCTATCTTCGATATGCTTTAGAAAATTACATACCCCGCTTCCGTACTATCTGTCACGGTGCTCGATACACCCTTTAAGTTTGCAGTCGCCGCGTAAATACATATATAGATGTGCACCACCATAATAGATGCGACATTTTTTATTATTGTAAGAGTGATTGGGGCGAATTTCAGCAAGCCCTTGGCGAAAACACGATCTTGAGGCCCCATCAAGAGATTATAGGAGCAGCTCCTATAATCTCTTGATGGTGACATCACATCAATAAGTAAGACGAAATGCTCGTATGTTTCCTGATAAACACATTTCAGCAATAATACATTTCTTGATCCGGATCTATACTAAAAATAATGTTGATTGCATTCTCCAAATTTGGAACTGTTTAAACGCCTTGATAAGCATTTTCGGGACATTGGGAGGGGCGATTATTAGTCCGGGACAGATCCCGGGAAGCCGAGAGGTCTCGCAGTCTGGGAGGCGACTTCGGAAGCCATTAAGGCCCTCATTAATCCAGTGAAATCTTGCCTAGAGGATTGTCTACACTTAAAACACACTAACAGAGCCACACTCAGCCTATCTGCCGCCCGGGTGCAAAGATAATTTGCCGCCCCTTAAAATTAAATACAAAAACTATACATTTCCTGATTAGCAGGTAAAAATTTGAGAAACCAGTGTTTTTTGGCTTCTTTCCCCAGCCCATATTGGTCACAAAACATCTGTTACAATTAGTTATGCATGTTCCGTATTCTGACGTAGTGGATGGTCATTATTGGTTCCAATTATAGTTCACATGACTTTTGAGTACCATTATCTTAGCAGCAAAATTTCTGGTTCAAAAGTTCTGTAAGTGTCGATAAAACACGCATAGCTATTTGTAAATTAGGAAAGACTCCGATCAAATCACTAGTAAATATATATTCTAAAACCTGAAGATGATTTATTCTTGGTACTAGAAAATCTTTTATAGATTCCAATTATTCCATTAAATCCACTGCATAAATATTCTCGTCTTGAATTATTCGTAATTCCTTCTTCTAAATGTTTGCCAGTCTTTAATTTCACTTTCCTAGAAAAGTTCACACATCACACAGTATCCCATAGAAAACTCCAAATAATGTTGTTATCATATATATAAAAAGCAAATGTCTGTCCGTCCGTCTGTCCGTCCTCCTATTTATCTCAGAAACGGCTTGACTTATCTGAAATCTGAAACAAACTGCATTGTGTTTCTACGATGCTGAAACTCCCAGGAAAACTATTCTCATCTCCGTAAAAGCCCGGGTTCGAACCCAGGAGCCCATAATACGTTTCCATAAGAGATGAACGTATATTACGTTTTCATGACTTGCAGAGGTTGTTTCTTTTACGAAATTAAATTAGAAACAATGGTCCTACGAAACTGAGACAAGTCTCACGAGAAAGGAAAATAACCATAGAATCTTATTTTAGTAGGGAATCACTCATATAATTTAGAAATTGCGAGAACTTTGATAAAACACATCATATATCATAGAATCGTAGATTCTTATTTTAGTCATGAAATATTGATATAGATGCAAACTTTCGAGGATTTTGATAAAACGCGGAATTTCCGTAAAATTTTTGGGAAATAAACAACCCATCCCTTTGACGACTAAGGCCATTGTTGAATGTTGATTTCATGAATTATCCCATATAAGTGCGCAGGGATAATTAACTCATATAATTTTTATAAGAAATTTACGTAAAGTAGGCTCTCAAGACAACATTGGAATAAATATTATAAATAATGGTAAATAATATATTTAGTTATTATGATCTTAAGACGGAATTTTTTTGTGCTTAGAAGGACCAGATATTTACGATAATAGATATATTTTTAAACAAAATTAAGTTCCGTCATGATTGACGGGGGCGTTTACTAGTAATAGTAATAATTTTTGTTGGTTGTCTACGATTCTATTGCCACCCTTTAGATGCCGCCGCCCAGGTGTGATTCACCCATGGGCTCTGCACACCACATCAAGTTCCTGATCCAGTAAAAAGGAAGACAACGCTTCCTTGAGAAACACCAAATTGGTATAATACGGTAGTATACTATGACGAGAGCAAATCTATAAAAGCACTCTCGAGTCCAATAAATTCCGCCTTTTGCTGCGTCCCGAATACTTGGAGCATATTTTAGCGTTGCGTTGCCGACGGAAGTCATTCGACAATGGCCATTGCAGACACTCGTCTCGCTTCCTTCGCTTTTTTTCTGGCGCACCCCGACTCGCTCTTAAAATTCAACACCCTTTGCCTTCGACCCACACGAAGCACACCCATTCATTCATTCATTTCCCCCTCGCCCTTCGTGAAGTTATGCAATTTACAAAGCCATGACGGCCAAAGGAATCTGAAAAGAGTTTTCGAGATGTGGAAACTTTCCGACGTGAGGATTTCGTCGATGATTTACGACGCTTTTATCGCGGGGGATGAGGTTTCTCTATTATTGTTTCCGGCATTAAAACATTGGTGGCGTCTGGAAGGGAAGGTTAGTGGAGGTCTCCGCTGTGCTTTTAAACTTACTTAGCTTTTTTTAGAAGATGTTCTTCCGTCCACTTTTCTGTCTTTTAAGGAATTAGAGAAAGTAAACAACCCAACTCTTAAGGTGATTTGTTACTCGGTCATATGCGAAGACCCCCGCTTAGCTGACATATCCGTCGCCACATATCTGCTCGTCTATTTTTGATGTTTTTAGATATATATTTTTGAGGAATCGAAGGCATTTCTATTACTATAAGGAAAACAGCACCTAATTATCTGTAAAATTATTAAATTTCCTGTTTTTCCGAACTAAGTATATCACAAAAATCATAATTTCAATCATATTTACGCTACTATCAGTAGTGCTGACCTAAACCTGGTTATATTCCGTAACAATAAAAAGAAGTCGACAAAAAAGGAAATAAAATTATATTGTGGTGTAGTATAAATAAATTTACGCTTCCTGATGGTAACAAATGTTGTTCCGACCATTGCTCCAGATTGAGATAGTCTTAAAAAAAAAGATTTCCTTCCAGGCATAATTTTATTCCTTATTAACCTTTCATTAACCTTAATATAAAGCGAAGATAATTTGAAAATTCCATTTACAGTGTAAATATTCTTCTAAATTCCTTTAGCGTATTGTTACTGAGCCGTGCAATTTTGTTATAACGGCAATTTTAGGTCGAAGTTCTCTAATAAACTGTATTCAAATATGATTCAAGCCGCCTCTGAAAATGGACTGAGTATATTTTTGCTAAAGCTAAAATGCAAAATGAAATACTTATGTACGAAACGGCGCACAGTGGGCTAGAATCGAAAAAAGCTGGCCAAAAATACAAAAATGTTTTTTTGAGTGAGGACTTTGAAACTTCGTTTGGCTACTCTTGAGTAAATTCTGCATACAACTATGCAAGTCATTAATGTTAACTCCAACGCATCACAATGATATAGGGGTCAAACTTGACAAAATTTTGCGAAAAATTCCGGTCTTTGGTTTTTCGTGATATTTTTCAACTTCAAGCCGATTCTGAACTCATATGAGATGAATCATCGGGTAAAACGCCGCGGCGTTTGCGTCACGTAAGTTCATTCAAATCAATTTTTATTTTCCTACCGTATAGAATTCGTACTTCTGAAGCCAATAATCTATTTTTAATAATTAATATAGTTAATAGATCAATCAAATTTTAGGTATTCAATTCGATGTCACATAAACGGGACTTTGCGCTGCTTCGATTAAAGCCTCGACATCGGAACAAATTTAATAACTTATTAGATCGAATATTAGATTCATAGTTAAACTTCCCAATATCGTGCAATTAGTGTCAGGACATTCTGAGCATTCCGAAAGAATAATAATAAAGTGATTAAAATGCGAAATTTAAGTATATACCATTAAGAAAATATTGACAACGTAGTCGATTTCGCAACAATGTTTCAACTCGTTACTATTTCAAGATCATTTGCATCATCCACGCATTGGAATAAAATGATATTGAAGTTTAATTATTTGAATGAATACAGTTGAGTTTAAAAGAACGTACGGAAACCTATTGGAAAACGATATTCTTTTTCACAATAATTATATTATACCATTTACTCCGAAATTTCATTCAACCAAACCAATCACGGCATAGACAAAAAGAATATTTCTGAAATAGGCCACTTAAAATTGAGTGCAAGGAATTGGTCAATTATTTTAGACTGAGAAAGAATTGCACCATGATGCCCAAATTAAATCAGAAAATAGATAAACAGGGACAGTGTAAAACCAAGTACACGGTGCGTCATTTGCCGAGTAAGTGTGAGCTCTTCAAATAAAAATTTCAACCGCGTCTGGCGAGATAAGGAAATATAGGCCCCATCTACTTATTTTTTTAAGGAAATGCAAACACAGATATATATATGGAAACGCTAAAGAGTACGTCACGGAAGTTTCGCCGTGATTGATAAGAATGTACCCGTTGCTAGCACAGCGTGTGATACGAAAGTGATGCACTGATTCTCTAAATTAAGACCTGAGGTGCGATTTTGAAACTATTACACTACGCATGGAATTATTACTCCCAGAATTCTAAACTCACATAACTCATGGAATCATATTTCCACATAAAATGTGATTTCGCATCTTTATCTGCGTATGGATGGAATGAGTGAGTTGCATTGAAACAGTATTGCATTATATACGTATTCAATTGACTTGCTCGATTACATTCTCATCAGAGCGCATGCGTATTGATGAATACATCGTATGTAATACATATATAGTCCGTATGAATAAAGTCTACTACTTAGACGAGCGTACGTCTGCTGCGATTTCCTTAACATCGTAATATCTTCAACTGAAAAAATTCTCGGCTTATATATTCCTGCAAAATTATCGATAAGTATTGAAGCGATTTCGCACTTCAAAGGCGGAAGATTCCTACTCCACGGTCGGAAGAGATTTAAATGGACTACGGCGATTTTGAGCTGCTACAAATATTTTATTCGGCATTCATAAACCCGATTTACTTCAAAAGTTGAAGTTGTGTTGCTGAAGAATTAATTGTTTATGCCTCATTATTTTCATTGATTTACCTATCGTAAATTCCAATTTATAATCTTATGATTTCAGAATTTAATCATTTCATCAATGCCACAATTTTTAGCGCCGTTGTAACAGAAATGGTGCCTTCTTTCGTCTCGTTATTACGAAATATCATCCTATTCTTACACTCAAGCTTCAGAGGTCACTCATCGGCGCCTTATCCCACTGACCCTGTGAAAACGTGCCTGCAGTCCGACTGCTCATTATATTTTGTTCTTTTTCTTTCTCAAAACAAAGTATCGCCATCCAGAATGTTTACGGAACACTCTTCGTCGCTTCGTAAAGGCAGACAAAACGCAGATCTGTAGTTTTCTTCTCTCTCTTGCTCTCAACTGCATCGTACCTCTTTCGGACCCTTCGACTGCCCAGGATAAACAGCCATGACGTAAATAGGAATAGTTTTCGAAAGGTTTAATGATTCTCACATTCAATCCATTTTCCTCACACATGCTTTGGGAAATCATTGTCTTTGCGAAGTACAATTTATAAAAATGTAGGTAATCAGAATATTTATAGATTTAGAAGTACAGCCGATATTGTGTAATCAACCTACAAATGAAGATCATATAAAAGCCAACATCCAGAGACGCAGAGAAAATAGGGAGAATTTTCATATTTCTCTGCTAAATACGGTAAATAATCGAAGGTTACGGGATGTTTTCAGTCAAAAATGAATAATCCAGATAAAAACAAATATTTTGAATCACCCGGTTCTGTAGCAAATACTATCCAAATAGGATACTGTAAATCTCTAATTTTCAACATATGCTTTAGCTCTTCAAACAAATTTTTAAAAAATGTTTTCGTTTTTTTTTTGTTTGAGTGGAAATCAGCAGTAGGTGAATGGAACACCGCTCAATTTTGGCTGAATTACGCATATTGTATTACGGATCATTTATTCATTTTTATTAGATTTCTTCCATTAGAATCTACGATATTTATTCCTTTGTACTGTTCCAGTCCTTCATTACCCAATTCATCTGGCTACTCATCCAATTAACAATTACATTTATAACAAATTTCTTTGATAATGTAACTTGACCCGCAGATAATGGAATTAATTAAATCAGAATCCCTTTCAGTGTCCCTTTCCTAAGAAAGACCTCGTTTACATAGAAATGAAATTTCTACCTTAAGTGCAATCGCTGAAGACGTACTTTCTCTTACTCCCAAATTTATCGCATCATAAGAAAAAGTCGCCCCTTTAATGTCTTTATAAGCGATTTCTACAGCGTATCAAAATGACCTAAAAAACAGTCCAACCGCCTCGATATGAGGCAAAAATGTCTTCAATGATTTTTTCATCTTCCTAAGCATATAAACCGAGAGGGCGTGAAATTTTTCCATATGTGTTGATGATCTTCTTAAAGAAGTCCTTTCCTATCTCAAACGAGCATCTGCTCGAGCATGGAGCTCGTTTTTTCTTTTCCATAAATCCCTCAAGCCCCCCATCCGTCGGCGTCTACGTCCCTTCCGCTCTTTCCTTTTTTGCCCCGTCCATCTGCGGGCCCTTATCTCTCATATCTCATTCCAAGAAGGAAAAACCCTTATCTTTCCACCCCGCCACACAAGGACTTCATAATCTTAATCGTTTAAACTTTTTCCGTCGTCTCCTGTTTCTGGGACACCTTTTTTTCTTAACTCTCGTTATTCTCAATGATGAGCGATTGATGTATTTCTTCGCTCCTTTTAAAATTGGGGCTTCTTTCGCTAAAATGCTATGGTTCTGTCGATGATCGTGCATTTCGGAATAAAGAAATAATGCAGAACGTTTTAGAAGATAAGACGGCGAGCTTCGAGAACTGAAAGTAATCGAGCGAGAACTTTCGCTTCATTATATTCGCAAACTGAGGAATTTAATTATATCTGTTTATTGCCACACCTATATTCATTATAGATAACAGATAACGGCGAATTCAGTCTAATTAGTCTTACTTATTCCAATTTAATTCAATGCCTCTTAAAGACCCCTTTAGTGTGTTCAGCGTCAAAAATCACCGACAATTTGCTTTTGAGTTATTTTTCATAATGAAATGTCCGTTTCTCACATTGTATAAATTTGGGAATTATATCTTTAAACCTTAACAGCAGAAAAATTGATCGCTTAAAGCAGACGTGAAATACCAGGACAGACGGGTCAAAACGGGACGCATGGTGAGTCTAGTCAAAGTCTATACGAATCTTACAGAACTAAACAGTGCAATTTAAACTAAACAAATGTAACAACTAAAAGACTCAAAGGCAAGGATGTGGGAAGTGCGCGATGTTCCTCACGCGAGTCCGCTCACAGCCCAAACACGAAATATAGACGAGGTTGCTCCTCGAAGTCCGCCTCGAAGGAGGAATGTTGTCATATCAACGGTTGTTTGCACAGGAAATGGAGCTGTTGGTTTACTTTGCTAAGATCTCCTTGTCTGCCTCTTCTAAGCTCGACGAAATAACCCTCAGATGATTGAGAAAGTCTCACCAATGGAACGCTGGTTGATTTCCGCGCTCAGATATAATTAATAAAGGGTCGGTGTTGTGAATTCCTCTTCGATACAGTAACTTACGCTGCGGTTCTTTACGAAAAGCATTCTGACCACTTTCGGATCGAAATAGTTTTTTTTCGAATCCTTATTATATTATCAATCGTCGTATGAACAGCTTATATTTCACGTTCTGAAATTTCATGGAAATATCAATTCAGAGAGATTTTGATGTCTTTTCTCAAAAGGTGAGCTCGTTATGAACATAATCGGTTACCTTTTCGGAACTATTTGCAAGGATATTGCTCATTAGCAATATTTGAATCTTCGAGTGAATTTCTGGCAGGTTTTCATGGCGTTTTTAGCGATTGACAAAAAATGCTTAAACTGTTCCAAACCAGACACCAGCTCTTCTTACTAAAATCCTAATTATACTTAAAAAACCGCAGTCTAGCTTTCCATTTAATATAAACTCTCTGTAAGCGAAAATGCGGGTTTAAGCCTCAGCTTTCTTTTCCTAAAGTTTCTGAGAGGGAATTGGATGTGATAATAATAATATTGACCTGATGATGTCGATCATTCGCTCAACCTCGTCAAGTCTGTAATCAAATACTGTGGAAAAGTACAGTCTCTTTTCTTTTAGTATTTGTTTAATTTCAAATCTCCATAGTCCAAATCAACAGCAATCGGGTGCATGTGGAATTTTTGTTTTAGGGTTCATATTAAAGACTGTAACAAATAGAATGTTGAACTACACTACACTTAAAACGAAATATATAAGTTTCATTTAAAAGAGTAGTACTTAGACGGTATGTTGTAGTTAATTTAGTTTATAAAATACAGTCATAATTCGATCCGGAGACGTGCTCGTAATCCGAAGCACTCGCATATCGAAGCGATTCCCATAAAAGAAACAATGAAAACTCAGATCATTAAAAAAGGTCTAAATTTATTAAAACTTTTTGCTCGTCTTGCAAAACACTCTCAGAGCAAGTTACTCGGTTTGACTATATTGATCAGCAAGCCCCTTGATTTAGCGTCTTCTCCGGTGAAAGAAAACGGAAGAATATGAGCCCGAAATGGGACGTCTATTGACGATTGATTGCACTTTCGTTAACCTAAATTGACCGAAAAATCCAAAAGAACCGAATCTCAGACGTGCTAATGACGGTATGAAAACTCGCACTCTTCCGCAGTGTTCGGTTAGCAGGGTTAATTGGTGGTCGGGATTGACTTGTACTTGGTGAGTTTTTTCAGTGGAGCGATTATCTCGGTCATTGACAAGGAGCAAAGGGAAAAGGCCAAAGGGGCAAGAATTTACGACCCTTTCAAATTTCACTCCCCTTGACTTTTTAAAGGGATACAAACCACTTTAAAATCTCGCTTGTTTGTATTAATAGCTGAACTAACCCGTAAGAATTTCTCCATTGATTCTCGGATTAAAAATAGTGTATCCCTAGACTCGGACGCCTTCCCCTTAAAATCTATATTATAATGTTATAATGTTAAACATCTTTCAAAAAAGATCGGACCGAGGCCCCAATCAGAGAAAGAAAATTTTTGCAAACATTGATTACAATATATATGTACAAGTAAAAGTTGCTTTCGGGTGATGAAATTTCCTGCGTCCCGTTTTGCACAGTCCCAGTTTAAGAACGGCTCAATTTCTCCATAAGATATGAGAAATTGTACCGTTCTGGCGTCTAACCAGGAAGGACCATTCATAAGGTATTTATTCATTATTATGTGGTACAGAGTAGTCTTATCTAAGGTTTGAACTCGCAATCATGTCAGGAAGGTGTGTGTTTCGTCTTCTTTACGATTGACTACGGCTCTCTTTTCTTTTTTTGCCAATTATTTTCAGCAAACATCGAATAAAATGCAAGTGGAATGTGAGAATTTCTTTTTTTCCTCTTTTTCTTTCAATTTCTTCTCTTCCTTTTTTCTGCTCCGGTTTCAAACTGTTTCTTAACTTTCTGAAAAAATGCATTAAATATAGTTTTACATTACGTCAGTTAATATTTATCTTGCAACTAAGTTTTACGAAAAGATACATACGATACCATTCCCTAAATTAATTAATAACTTATGTAACAGATTACTGATCGGGCTCTCGGATAACCACGTTGGTAACGCGTTCGACGTTGATGAAAGCGGTCTCCGGTTCGATTCCCGATGGGAGCCAATGCGTGCGAAATGACCTCAGCTGTCCAAGCACTATTTACAATACTGCTTCTACATACTACTGATCTGACAACAGATTTTCCTTTATCCTGCTTGTCTTATTTAGTTGACGTTTTGTTAACTTGTAGTTACGTACGGTTGCGGTTTGTCCACTTCTTTAGCCCTTAAGTGCATTAACATGCTAGAGTATTAGCTATTATCACCAGTATCAACGAATTCTTCTGAGTCAGTGCGTGGTACGGACTACGGTTTCTTTTCCCATACGTGGAGTATGTTTCCCTTTCCCCGAGGCGAGACATGTTTATTTTGAGAATTCATCTATAGCAATTTCCTCACTCTGCTTTCATTTCATTCTGAGGAATTAATATACCCAAGTCCAAGCAATCGAAACGAGGCAATACATTTTCGTATATTAATCCGGGCACATCGCAGTCTCGAGGATGACGGTTTTGTAAGCCGAGCAGTGACCAGCTAATAATTGCCACAAAGACAAACCCTCCCTTTGTAAGGCGTCCAGATACGATGGCGTTGATGATAGGATTAGCTGGTGTTTACAAACAAGAAAGTTCAGCCAGAGGACCGTGAGAAAGCCAAGCTCATATGGATACCTCAAACGTTAGGGCCCCTCAATCAGGACCAGACCGACTTCTCAAGCTGAACGCCAGCTCTACACTTTTCCCGAAGGCACCAAGTTTGATTTCAAAAGTGCATCTTTAATCACGTCAAGTTTGCAATTGGCGCTAAAACCTGATAGTGTATTTATTTTCGCTTATTTTCATAATATTATTACTACGCCGCATTATTTACATATACACCCAACCCTCATTATTATGCCTTCCTGTAAAGTGCCACTATCGCTTAATGCCATAGAAAACATGGAAACAGATGTTCCCTTTATTCACGTATTCACCCCTAATTCATTTTGTGCCAGTAATAATTTCCCTAAATAATGACCTACGAGGCGCTTTCTTGGAATTCCAGCAGATCTCTTTGTGCAAACGGTGTATGTTTACTATGGATTTCAATTGTAGGAAGCGATTTGAAGAAGGAAAAGAGCTGGTCTTTTGGAACTTTTAAAGGAAAAAAACTTGACGCAGCAACACGTACTGTAAGTCAACTTGCGTATGATATGCTCAGAAAAATTCCAAAAATACATATTACATAATAAATATTTCGAAATATTCCATAGATTTTTGCCCTCCTTATACCAGAAAGTTATCACAGTGATGAAGGAAGTCAAAGAGAAAGTATTTTTTTAGTGATAATGCCACTCTCACACTGTTAGTGCCAAAAAATATCCAAGACCGTAAAATTAATTCTACTATTCTACTTCAAGAACATATGGTGATACATTATAGAGGTTTGACTGTACTATGCTGTGCCGTAGATAAGGTTTCACTGTACTATGCTGTGCCGTAGATAAGGTTTCACTGTACTATGCTGTGCCGTAGATAAGGGGGATCTGTCCCCGGGCGCAGCATCTCGGGATGCTAAAGAGAAGTTACATAAATACACATGAATTTCAGAATTTAATATTATTCCCTCTTTAATGCCGTTCTAGCGTTATTTAAAGTTTCATTCATATGAGGATTGTCTGTCAATCTGTACAGCCTTCGGTCTGAAGGCTGGTTTGAACCTCATCCCTCCACTAAAAACAAGGAAAAGAAGGCTGAGGCGACCAGGCAAAATGAGGAGAGAGTAGATCGCCATTGCTTTCCTCACTGAGACAGAAACATATAAGCGGAACAAGTTCACGTAAGTAAAGCAAAATGACTCTACAAGTAACACGTCGTAGTGTTCACAAAAGAGAGACCCTAGTCAATGTCATTGTTCATATCCAAGTATTACTCATACCTCAGTATCTTTCATATTATCACGACCATGGAAAAAACTGAGATAGAGGTAAGTGAATGATATATTTTTCTCTATCCTGAACTAAAAGACAAATGTAAACTATTCTATCCATCAGGACATGGCAGCAGGACCAATAATCGTCTATCTGAAGGTTAATCAATGGGAAGAAGTTGTTATTGCCATGTTTGAAGGGAAGTGAGTGCATCAACGCGAATTTGTGCAAGCGCTGCTGATTGGGTTGTTTTTGGGAATGAAGTTTCGGTCGTGGGGTGGATGGTTCAAGGACTTTCCACTGGAGGTCCTCAGCATGTCCAGAGGATCCGAAGACTTTGTGCGCTGAGAGACTCCACCATCGTATTTCCCTCCTTTTCAACTGTTTCCTTTCCGAATTCAGAAAAAGAAATCTTCCGCTTAGATATAAACAAGCAGCAGTTTCATTCGCATCGTCGTCCGACATCCTGATAAATGGTTGTTTCGAAAACACTACCTAAATTCCATAATTTAAACGAATGTTTCTGAGAATCACCCCGCATGACTGTAAGGGTTGTTATGTCTTAACAGATAACTGTTTTTGCAAAGGTAGGCCGAAACAGTTGTATGACGGTTTTCTGTTTAATGTTACGACATAACACGAATGTGTGGAGTCGGCTTATATTATTAAGGCTGAGGATCCACCGAAACGCAGAGTGAGACGGGTGACTGCGACAACATTGCAGGCATTCTGCTCCCAAATATCGCGGGCGTTCTATCCTGTTAAAGGATTGAAGCGTGTTGCAGTTTAACTGGGAACAGGTAAATTCCGCCACATAAGCTGTTAGCAGAGCTTTTTAAGCGGTTATGGAGACTTTTTGCTGGCGCATAGTAGTTCACCGGTACATTCAGAAAACCTCAATGCGCATCCGCGAAACAGCATCTAACTCGCACCAACATATATGACGTTTTCACATCGCCTATAAGAAGTGAGTCTACGGTGCACACCATCCTAAAACTTTCAACATTTACTGTGTTTTGTATGGTAGGGACCGGGAGAAAATGTAGCGAAAAAAGTCGTAATGGGAGCGTTATGAATGTGGTATATTGAGTCTTTATTCTTATAATAAAGTATATTTTATTTAACATTAACTTCTATCGTTCCAAATTACTAGGTAATTATAGACCCATCTCATTAGCTTCGCTGTGCAGCAAAGTAATGGAGCACGTCGTTGTTAGCTCACTTATGAAGTTCTTAGATAGCAATCGTTTCCTCAGTAAGAACCAACACGGATTTAGAAAGAACCGAACATGCGAAACTCGACTAACTTTATTCGTCCACGATATCTTGAAGTCAGTTCAGAGTAAAAAGGAAGTGGATGCTATTTTTCTTGATTTCAAGAAAGCTTTCAACGAAATCCCTTATCACAAATTAATTTACAAATTAAAATCAGTAGGTATTAATGAGGAAGTAATTAAACTGGTCCAGCATTTCCTCGACGAGAGAGAGAGCAACAAGTAGTACTTGAGAGCATTAATTCGGATAAAGTCAAAATTGCCTCAGGCGCACATACTTCAAGGCAGCGTAATGACAACTCTACATTTCCTGATGTGTATCAACGACCTGAGCGACGAGAATGATAGCAATGTGAGGGTATTTGCGGATGACTCGGTAATAATAAATGCTATCTTTCTAACTTCAAACGCTTTAGTTCTTATACAAAGGTAATGTAAAAAATGGCAATTAGATCTTAATTTAAATAAATGCTCCGTAGTAAACTATTTCGAAAGAAAACGGTTGCGTCACAACTTCATTCAAAATTGATGAAATGAGTATAAATGTAGTCGAGTCGGTTGAATGTCTCGGAATCACTTTTACGGATCACTCGTACATACAATTAACTTAAACAGGAGCTCACATATTCGAACACCTGCGGTAAAGCAATGAAAGAGAAGGGTTTTACAAAGAGCATTGGGGGCATATCCGATGAAGAGAGCGATGTTATTTCACCTTGGTCAGACCCCGCCTGGAATATGCGGCGAGTATATGAATTCTGGTGAATGAAATGTGTACCCGAGAACCTGAGAAAGTACAGCGCAAGGCTATATGTTTTGCTAAAAGTGCTAAAGAAAAAAGTACTAAAATGCTCTCAGAAGCAGGTTTGGTATCCTTGAAACAAAGGAGGTTAGCCGGCGATTGCTTGCTAAATTCAGGGAAAGTACACTCAGTTACGGAAGAAGTAATCGGTATTATGCGACCCCCCCCCCCCCTTCTGCTCATCGGGCGATCCGACAATGAGCGTAAAATAAGAGAAATTGATGCGAGGCAAGTAGTTTTAGGGACTCACTCTTTCCGCGAATGATACGCGATAACAATAAGCTAAAAAGGTAACTCGAATGCTTGGTGTTTACACCCCCTGCCACACGCCGAAAGGCGGCTTGCAGGGTATTTATGTCGATGTAGATAACGATTTTTTATCTAACATATTGGATATATATTTGCGTACTTAGTAATACTGTTTTAATTATAAGACAAATTTCACCGCGAAATAGAAATAATTTAATTCTTAATTCCGTGCGAAGCAAGGAGTAAAATTCAAATTCACTTATTGTGATAATCCTTGTTTCGGACAATTATCCGGTTCGGCTGATTCTCTGATATAATTGGCATTTCTAGTCACAATTAAGGTCTCCCAATTAAATTTTTGAATCTTCCCAGCCACCACCACCGGCAACTATGTAACCCAATCGATTTGCCTTTCAAACCTTCGATATTCCAGTTTTGCTTTTCACTAACCTTGCTCATTACGGATCCCAGTTGGTCATTCGCTATCGAGCGACTCTTTTGTTTTTCTGCAGTTGTCCTTCAATTACTCACCACGTCTCTCCAAAATGCTCAAAGTTTCTTTCAGTCAAGATTTATAATTGGAAGAATAAGAAAACTTCAATAAGTACTAGAGCATTATAAAAAAGCTGACGACTACATGATAAGGTACAAGAGTGAAATGTGTTAATAATTAGAATGCTTTTGTTAGCTTTTACATTCCATATGCTAATGTTGACTATGCACTAATCCGTTTCTTGCGAAATCTTTGATTTATCTTGATCTTGGATTTTATTCTAACTATCCCACAAGAAAATAATCATTGATGATCTTAAATTTCAAAAAAATCGAGGACACCCCTTAGGAACTGAATTATTTTAGAATGGTTCTTCCATAACTGTTGAATTTGCAGAAAACTCACACAAAGTATTCAAATGGCCGCCTAAATTACGAAGAAAATGTTTTCGGAGTTGGGGAAAAAGGAAAATGAAAGAAAACCAGAATCGACGCTTCCGAAATTCTACGGATTACCGAAAATGAAAGTAATTTCCAAAATTCCCAATAGCCAACATGTTCTCTCTTCTTTTCCTTTCATCCATCGGCTGAGGAATTCCAAGAATTTAAACACTCGTCAGTTGATTATTCCGGAATCGAAAACTTCCTCAACAGCTTCTTTAAAGAGGAGCGCCGCAGTTAATAAGCATGTGATCGAAGGCGGAGAACACGCATCGGACGAGCAGACAAACAAGAGGAGACAAGAATGTCGTTATCTTCGTCTCGGAGGTCGTAAATAAATCCACGAGCGACGAGATCTAATAGTTTCATAAGCGCGATATCTGCGAAACAAAAAAGAGGAAGGCGGCGACGACTCGTGAATAAAAGAAGCAGCGGATACATGAATGAACTTCGCATTCACGATTTCCCTCGGGCGAAATAAAAAACTCTCTATGTCAACATTATAACCGTTCCTCTCATAGGATTCCTCTCTTCCCACGCACTTCCTCTCCACGGGATAAAAAACAGGCTTACATACAAATTCCCCTCCAACGCATGTGTCAAAATAATCTCCCACCTCTTCAACCTTGTTCGCTATAAGGTCACAACTTCCGGTGGAAGCCTCACTTCAACCGCACTATCGCTTTTCAAGGACTCTTTCTCCGCCGTCACTCCCGTTACGTATCGAAAAGGAAAATGCGCTCCTGATTCGATGAACTTCGGTTCCCGCGCCACTTTCGCCGCACAAGTAGTTACTCCTCCGTAAGATAATGGCGCTGCCAGTGCCCATTGACGGCAATTAGCGCTTTGAACACGCAACCACCGGAAAGCGTGCACTTTGAATATGACTACGAGACAAGGCGCCGAGTAAACCCTTGAAGAATTTGCTTGGGTTTAAGAGTGAGAGAATGCAATCTGTAATAAGTCGATCTGTTGTATATATCTGTTGTAAGTCGATGAATATTGGAAAATGTTCGCTTGCGATGGTCGAGACAAACCCATTCGAGGAGTACTTCGCAAGAATGTTTATTAAATCATTAAATAGCGTGATATAGTATTTCGATGGGTGAATCCAAATGAATCCCGATACCGATGAGAATTATCTTTCGTTCCCTCGACAGGCGAAAAATATCTGATCGCAAATAAAAATCAAACGAACATCCATTGGCCACAAGATAGCCTAGTTCGGCTTTGACTTCCGGTGGGATGTCATATTTCAGCTTTCAAAGCACTTGTAACAATACCACTACATTGATAAATAAAATAATACCTTATTGGCCTTTGATCATTTCTGCCGTTATGCGTGGTTTGAATTTCCCATTTCACACGTGACACTGCTTATTTCCTCATCTCTCTCCAAAACAGCCTCTCTCCAATATCTTATCTTTCCCTTCTCTTTAGAAATCCGAATTCCATTTTGGTGCCATATTCGCCGATGTGTCCTTCAGTGCATTATCAAGAGAAGAATCTGCGTCGGCGATAACTTCGCGAGTATTTAACACTATTTTGTAACTTCTTCCTAATCAAAATGTAATCAATTGCAGCTCTCCCTGTATTCATGGGCTTTTTCCATGTGTATCTCTGTCTGTCGCGGACCTGAAACAATGTATTACTCATGCAGGGTTATTCATCTTTCAATCAGAGAATTCTATCAACTTTAGGCCTTTCTTGCTCATCAAATCAATTCGACGCTCGTTTTCCTTGGTTTTTATCGTGTTTATCTGTGCCTGATATGTTTCGGAAACTGAGTTTTTGTAATACGAAAATCAGAACTATGCATTCGGTCTTTTTTCATCCCTATTTTCTTATTCCGAATTCTTTCCTCTTCCACTCAATCTTTACCGTGTCCAACTACTGCATTTCAATTCCTATTATCATTCGGTATTTACTCCCTTTTAACCATTCAATTAGTCCTATATTTTCATACATCTAAGTTTAGAACATGGATGTCAATTTCCCGCATTTCCTTAATCACAAATTTCACACTCACTGTCGGCGATTTTCTCATCTGAGAAATTCCCACCAGAAAACGCTCTCTCGAATGCTGTGAGGACCAATTCTCTAAATCAAATGAAAAAGCTACTAAATGTTGAGTTATGTAATTGAGCGACTGAACCATAAGTTTCAACACAATCTTCCTTATATTTTAAATTGCTGGCTTGCTCTTAAGATGCTCCTTATTCTCTCCAAATTTGAAATGGCCTCTCTTCGTTCGACGAACATTGTTAAACCGATTACAGCCGAGATAACCTCCGCTTTCCTTTACCTTGTCTGATCCAGGAGAAGTTCCAGGTCTGCATTTCGATATTGGGAAAGCCAACGTTGAGAATGGCGTGAAGAAAAGAATCTCTTGATCTCTCTGAAATCGTCCATAAGAGAGGTCGAAGGGCGTCTTCCTGGGCCACTCGCCCATGATGTGAATTTTCCGTTTATGGCCCCACGAGAGCCTGAATTCCAAGTGGGAGGAACAGCTACTTTGCTTTGGCGTGCCGTAGCAATGACAGAGACAAAGAGCGACAGACCACGCTTCTACACTCGTATCTTACCTGGAATCGAGGAAAGTCTCCGAGCAAAAGGAAGCGAAATGGAATGTTAAAAAGACCCCAATTGTGGAACTTCATTTTCTGTGAACATTTCGATGGCAAAATCCGATATGAGTGGCCGTAAAACGGTTTGTCGTTGGACAGCCATAAACAGCTTCGGACGACTTCTTCAACTTCCTCCACCACGATTCTCGCCGGTTTTCCCTCACAATTACACAGCAAATTACAGAACACCGAAACTGCTTTGGACGATACACCAAAAATCTTACCTTAGTCTTATCTTACAAGGAGTGGTACAACGCGTGTCTCGCGTTTTAGAAACGAGACTAGTTTCTAAACTAGACTAGAGACTGGTGATAAAGAATCAAAATTAAACGATGCCGTAAATGCTCCCGGTGCAGATTATTTTTGTGTTTCCGGTGTTTTTACGACAATTATTTATCACCCTAAAGACTGCAAAGTATTATCTATAGATTAATTATTTGCTATTCTAATTTTAACTTTATTTTAATTTCACTGTCCGTTTCAATGAATTATTAGCATCGTAGTTTCTCTTTGTTTCCTTAGGATAGTTAGGTTAGGAGGAGTACAAGGGATAGCGATGCGTAATACACAGCCAACTCCTATCCAGAGTCAACCTCACGTGGCGCACTCTGATTTAACAAATGAGGCTGCGACGAAGAAATATGTTTCTACGAACAAGTCATCTTGTCGTGAAATTCTGATGAAAGAGTTGCGATAACATTCTAGAAAATAAATTAAACTCGGCTGATGAAGGTATGTGACAGGCCCATAAAAGATTAAACATTTTAGGTTAAAAAAAGATAAATAGAGAAAGAAAAAATGGGTCTAGTTGTCGGATTCGAACCTGCTACCATCACACACGCTGAACTATCAAAAATATCACTGGAACTGCTGATATGTCGGGCGCTCACAATTAGTCAAGCAGTTATTGGAATTGGGTTTTTAGGGAGAATTTTTAAAGAGACGTATCTCCTCCACTCGTAAACGAGTGGAGGAAACCCCTAAGAAAAAACCAATTAATTGGTGGAGAGAAATACTTTCTTCTTAAGTAATAATTCAGGGGAATATTGAAGGCAAAAGAAGGATAGGCAGAAAAAAAAAATGTCTCGGTAGCAGAATAACAAACAAAGGACAGGTCTGACGTTTGCCCAGGAATGCCGAGACCGAGAGCGGTTCAAGGAAGTGATAGCTAACCTCTGAAATCCGAGACGCCACTAAAAAAATTAGAAGCTTTTTATTTTTTCAAATACTCTGCTAAGAAAAGTTCCACTGCTATTCATAGACAAACTAAGCGTTAATTAAACATTTTATTACATTAATCGGTAAAACGAAGTCATTGATTATTGGTGGGACTTCGGGTTGCCCTGAGAACATGGAAAGTGGGACTTGACACCGTCAAGGTTGGGAAACACTCTTCACAACTATGTACCAGATCAAGAGTAATTGACAACCAAATTGCCCGAATCTTCAAATTTGGCTTTAACTTTGTGGAACTATTACAAATAATAAAGAAAAAGAACACTTACGCCTTTACCACGGTATTATATTCTACGGCCATGGTTTCGACCCTTTATGACCTGATGATGACCTAAAGGGTCCTGAAATAAAATATTGTGGTTAATGTATAAGAAATCTTTTTTACTTTTTCTTGACAAAATTATCCGTTAAAATTTATGGTAACTCGGTAAAACACAAATATCTTCATTAGTTTATATTTGTTTCGTCGATTAGGATGTCAGTGGTCGGACTTGAAAGTAAATTAATAAACAATTTAGAGCTCAGGCATAAAAGGCCTTCATTAAGACTCCTTTCGTCTAATTTTTGGTTAAATATTTTCGAATCGGAAGCATCGTTATTAACTCCGACTATATGAATGAGAATGTTTTATTTCACAGAACGCATTCAACACGCGATTCACTTTCACTGCTTCCCGTCGGACACGGAAATGCATCAGCTGATTCTTAGGAAAAGAGTATTCTCTTAAGATTGCATGCTTTGCCATAAATAAGCAGTTAAAACTGAAAATGTTCGGAGCACACAATGTTTCAACTCATGTAACCTTTTGGTGAGAGGTTCTTGAATTCAATTACTAAAGCACATTGATCGCTTTTTTTTTCATAATCAATGATGCTTTACCAAAAATAGAGAATTATTAAAACCATTTATTATAAATATACTTTCTAGAGGATTTCTATATTCAGGGAAAATTGATTTAGACAAAAAAATAATGATTAATAGTAGAATTAATGCAGACTAATATTATTATTATTGTTACATATTTTATAGATAGACTAATAGTCCGGTGGTAGCTTATTACTATTCTACAGTAATTACGGTACTACACTATAAAATTGTAAGTAGAATATACTACCTATGCTAATTAGATAATACAACATTTTTTCCTACTACAGAACATCTATCATCAAGCTACACAATACACTATCATAATATGAACATACATTTTCAGGATGCAAAAATACATAATAACTATAAAAATATCTCCGAGCTATAAAATACAACATCACAATACTATATTTAAATTTCTTTTATATTCAACATTAACTGACAAAGAATAATTGTGTTCTGATATGTGTTACTTACGGTTACAACTTTTGTAATTTTTACTATCCTTTATGTAATCTATCTTTCTCTTTCTTCCACTCTTCCCTTTAACTTTCGCAGGTTCTTACATCCCTCTTCTCTTTGTAAGTGTTTTCCTGCAGTGGAAGCGTTTCTTCTATGATAAAAAATCACAGCTTTTTTCACCGCAAAACCTATCTTCCTTCTTCCTTGTCTTTTCATCCTTTATTTATATTTCCACTGAGCTTCTTATAATCTGTATATATTGTAGCTTAAAATCTCATAATGTTATATATCCATATTTGTACAAAATTCTAAGAAGTATTAAATGGAAGATGGGACTCTCTAGTCCCAATTCCGCCAAATAAAGACGTTTGTTGTGCAGTTTAGTGTACATCTGTCTCCTAGGCTTAAAACACCAATTCAATCCAAATATTTTCCCTAAAATTTATATTCTAAATCTTTTGTGGTGGAAAAAGTGACTTTTATGAGTTGAGCACATTTTCTCATGACAGTTTGGCTGCCGAGAAAGCATATTCTATTATTATTTTCCCATTCTCTTAATTATTTCATAAATCAGTTGCACGGTGAAAGATAACAATATATATACTCCTATAATTCCCCTTTATTGATGATCTTTTCAACCATTTTTTTCTTCTTGCATTCTATTCCACATTATAATTCATCTAACCGCTGCTGAAATGACCCTTTTGCTAAGTCAGCTGGCGAGTAGATGATGTGTCGAGTGATGTTGTCTATGAATTTCGCTTGCACCGTTTGCTCTCAGAGGCACCGGGGCTCAGATTCTCTTCCGAATCAGCGCATATTTCATAACATGATACATATAATGCATGCCGCATCAACCTTTTCTCCTCTTTCTCTACTATCAATGCCAACGATAAGAAATGATATACATCTATTACGAGAGTCAAAGTTGCTTGCATCCTGCAAGTGACAAACCAATAATCGCCCACAATTGTTCTCTCATCAATGAATAACAGGTGTGATAAATAGCGACATGACTGGGACCAGAACCATGGTCTCCCATTTTCCGGGTAGGTATTCTAACCACTGAACTACCATGTTCCGGCGTCTCTTCCACACTGTTTGAAACGCACGGCTTTTCCGTGCTAAGTAAAACACATTTCCTCAACCATTGTTCCCTCATCAGTTACAAATCTCTCCTCGATATCCCACTTTAAGACATATGTACGGGCATTATTCTACAAAAGAAGCCTTTCTGGAACCTTAGTGTACTTCGGGGCCTTGGTAAAGGAGCCTTCGAAAAAGTTGAAACAGCCTCTCGAGGAGCGGAACACTACCTTCAAAAAGATTCAAGAAACGTTCTAACCCCGAATGTATACTCTTTCCCCCGTAAAGTCATCGAAAAAGTTCCTTATGATATCCACCCAGAGGTCCTCAAGGAGCCTTAAAGTAATTGAAAGATCAAACAATCTATATACAAAAACTTATGAGTCCTATACCTTTCGCCAGCGAAACTTTACACCCCTCGTTTCGCACTGTGCCAGTTCCCTTTGTTTTATTATGGAAGATTATTTCTAGCGACATGGAGTAAACCCAGAGACACTTTTAAATATGTTCAATAGCTAAGTAGAAAGTTTCTTCTATCGTCATCCCGGGATGAAATTATCTATCTCTTCGGGATATAATTATAAAGTCCTGAAGATCACGTAAAGGTAAACCTAATGAAGAAATTGGATCGGTCTGGCGTCGAACAAAGGACTCTTTATAAGAACTTCATCACTTATTATGTTTTGTAGTACTGTACTCTAAAAATAACTAAGGTTTATAGTCGTAATTTCAAAAAGTACCTCAAATAGGATCCGAGTTTCAGATATTTCGTTCTACCTTTGATAAAATAACAACCAAATAGAAACAAAATTTTTGCTTTGTACGGTGAAACGATGGATGAAACATTCTATACTTCGGTGAACTCTGTTTTTCTGTAGGGCTATAGCTTAGTTTTTATTCAACAAACCCGAGTATCTGTTATAAAAAATCCAGTCGTAGTAATTAATTCAGTTTAAAAGCATTTTTCGCATATTTACCGTGTTTTCCAAAAATGTAATCTTACTTTGGGTACTCATTTAAAAGAAAAACCAGGAAGTATTAATATGACTCTCAATAAAATTTTGGTTGTTATTACAGCTGTTTGAACGCCTTTAACAGTTTAATTAATTAATTAATGGTCCCGAATCGGATGAAACAGTGACGGTCGCGTTACATATATGAATAATAATTATTCTATTAATTTCAAAATAATTGACAAATTATTCAAATGACTGCAAAATATAAAAAATGTAAAAATTGCAATAAAGGTAAATTTATCCATTTGACAGTTTTCGCTCTCGGTTAAAGGCAGCTCAATGGAAATTCGTTCGCATTTTGAAAATTGTGAATGGGGTTGGATTCTCGGCCTTCTCCAGTAAGGACTCGTCCGCTCGACGATTGATCCTAAATGATCTTTCCTCTCAGACGTGGAATCGAAAGAGAAAAACAAATTAAAGAGAATCAAATATACAATAATCGGCGGAAACGAAACAAATGTCTTCATCTGGATAAAATGAATACTTCGAGGCGTTATTCGTGGAAATTCATTTCAAAGAAGAGAAATTAAACTTGGTAATTTGACATCGTTTGAACTTCTTAGAAATTACAGATTAAAAATGTTTCTGATTTTGGCTTTTTCACAAACGAATTTATCTTTCTACATACCTGTCCCCCTCCAGAAAAGGGTTTTTTTTTAACTTATAATAACACCTTCCCTCGCTCCTTCCCACTTATATACAGTGTAACCCATACTTAAAATCTAAAAAAAAATAAATAAAACATGGATAAAGGTAGCACCACCAACTTTAGATTTAGTTAATTTTAAATATTATTTAAATATGTTCAAATTAAATTTTATACACTGAATTGTAAATATTGTAAATATCTAGGTCTTAAGCTATTTTAAAATGCCAAAAAAGACCGGGATGCCACTTATTGATGACGGTCGCCAGAATCCTGTACCTTACTCCAAAAGCGAAACCGGTAAAAGTAATAAAATGTATGAAAAAATTACAATCCTTTTTCTCTTCTGTGCCGTCACGCATTTTCGTATCCTCGTTGTGTGAAAAACATCTGCTAACCGTTACCACAAGTGGCATCTCAGTTGGTGTTGCAATTACTTGTTCCTAATTCAGGAACAGTATACGAGTTATAATGACCTATATGCGATCCGTATCCCCCTATCAGGAGCCGCCCCCGTGGGGCAACTCGCCGTTTCTTTCAACCTTGGATCATGTTTCCGAACACGAAGTGAGAGATGAATGCAGTCATCCAGATAAGTATGATAAAAGGATGCCTCGCAACCGACCTGTCCCATTCATACCTACAAATCAAACCACAAAGCGAAACTGATTCTAGACTTTGCATTTCAAAGCGAAAATTAAATACTTGCTCAGAGTTAACGCGTTCTCAAGGTGTTTTCTTTTTTTTTACGAGATTTTTTTCCGAAGGGCTTCCAAATCAATTGTATTTGCTTTTCCTCGTTGAGAGAAAGTCCCTTTTTCTCTAAAGCCGCGCTTTCTTGTCGGATTTCTTTAAATTCCTTCAACTGAGTTGCGCGATAACTCCCGTAATTCGATTAGAGTCCGTTTTCCGAGGTTTTTGTACGGGAAAAAAATTTCAAAGAAATTTCCGTATTTTAGCACGTTTCCTCGTTGAAGCTATATCAACAAGCTTTTCGTCACTCCGATTCACGTCGAATGGTCGTCTGACGTCGACAACGAATTTTCTTACCGTATCGCACCTACACCTACATTGCAGGCCGCCTATTGGCGTGTGGGCACCATGTGGCACCAAGCACCATGACGCTATTTCCCTAATTGATTTCTTTCACGTATCGTAAGCAAAATGATGAATTGTAACAAAAACATTAATTTTTGAAACGACTAGCTCTAGCATTTATTTCTTTGATTTTTCTCTCAGAATCAGAACTGCCTAAGTAACAGAGAGGATGCATAATATAGGCTACTTCTATGAAAGTACCTTTTCGGAACTAATTAAATAAATTGAATCTTTCATTAAATGTTCTGTCCTCCAGAGATTCCCATCCTGCGTCCTGAAGCATTTGAGTAACACTCACTGATTTGTCGTAACAATCTTTTACAACGCAATGTACCATCGTTCACGGACTTAAATATCTACTAAACGGACAATGTTTATCCATCAATATAGTAGACTCCTGGTTGTAAAGGATAGTTGGGCGATAAAACACGAAAGTATGATGGGAAATGTAGCGGATTTAATATCGTAACGATCCGAAATGAAACGAAAACACATCACAATATACAGCGCGTTTGAAATGCGGAGTAAAAAAGACGTCACTCCCGCAAATGACGCGGTACAGCAAGAGTCACGGCACACTAACTTGATTTGGAAAATCGGTTGCGAAGCGCTGATCTAGAGCATACAGGAAAACCTTTAAAATGAAACCAACCAAGAACTAGTGTATTTGGAGGAACAAAGTAGATTCTTAGCTGTTAGATTCCGTACTTACGATTCGGATTACTGTTAAATCATTAGTGCACAGGGGATATAACATTTAGGGATCTGACAAAACCTATGATAGCAGATCGAAATTGATCAGTGGGTTTCAGATACCAAACTTAAAATTTAAAACGGCTGTAGAAAAATATGAAACTTATTTAAGGTCGTGGTAGAGTTAAAGAATAAAATATTTCATTTCATACATTACAAAGCTGCTTGGTGGACCTAACACTAATTAAGAGAGACAATGAAATGCATTGGAAAATTATACAACGTAGTTATTCCTATCAGTTCAATTTTTTCGACTAAAATTGTTCAATTAATTGTGAATAGAAAGTTTAATGACTCAATCGATCGCAAAATATATTAACAGCCAATTTTAAAGGTGCATCCGCTTTCGTTAAAAACCCATTATTTTAAATTTAAATATAGCAGTTAGTAAAGAATCGTTTGAATAACAATAATGACATTTCATATTAATATTATTTGTTAAATTTATTTTAGTGAATTCCAAGAATATTTCTGAAAAATTAAGCAATTTATTAAATAATAGTAATAATATTACAATAATAATAGTACAATTGAAGAGGCGTCTACAAGACATCCTGCCTGGGACGAGAGTACACCTCAGGCCGGAGTAAGATATGATTCATATGGTCATACCATATGATTAAAAATAAAGGATGGATTGAATATGTGATTGATTGATTGCGTGTATCGGCTACTCGAATCTTTGCTGAGCGCGTCGAGGCGTAAGCTCCGAGAGATAAATTCGTTTATGTGTTTCCAATAACACATAACGGGTTAAGATTTACACAGAAATAAAATTCAGTTTATTCTCGAAAACTTTCCCACTTAAATTTTTTTCTTATGCAAGTATAACGAAAAATATTATGGGACTGCATTTTTAATGCGTCTTTCCAAAATCTCTCTACATTCCCTTCGACTATATTGCAATACGTTCGTCTTCAGATATTTCAACGGCAAAAATAATTACATCGCTAGAAAGAGCATGGGGTGAAGCAGTATTTTGTACCAATAAATTCTTTGTTTCTTAAACGAGAGATGAAAAAACACGGGTGTGAACAAAATCGCTTCAAATACCCAATTTTCCTTTAAAAGTAATATTTTTCGTTCGCTTATCCGAAATAATTGTATTTAACCGTTAATAAAGCGCAATGTACTGAACGAGATTACCATTTTGCCATAGAGAATAATTTGCAAATCTATTTCGGCTGTGTTTCTTTTTCAATGCATATATTGCCATAATGCGCGCCGATCTCCCCTTTGAAAAACTTTTTGAGACATTATAATTAGTGATTTTTATATTGTGCTACTAGACTAGCAGATACACGAATTCAAATTTGCTCTACTTTATATTAACGTTTAAGAACAAAAGAAATGTTAAAGGACAAAGAAAAGAAACAGCGGCGAAAAGAGGAAATGTTCCAAAGGTCAAATGAAGACAGCGGCGAGTTGTGGCGAAACTGCTTCCAAATCAATTCATTCTCATTCTAAACAGGTTTTACGTAATTTTAGTAAAAACTATGTCCGCCAATTCGCGGGTCACGCAGGCTGGTCAGACATTATTTATGTAATAGGTCGTTATATTCGCATAAATTAACAGATGTGCGATATGTATGATAAATATCTTAGTTTTCATTTCGATATGCCAAGACCCCAAAACGGCGACCCATAGCTACTAACAGCACCCACTCTAAACTACTTGTTAAATTTCCTATTTAAGATGATGCTTTTATTTCTTTTGTCGTTATTTTGTTATTCACAGAGAATGAACACCTGATATTCACGTTACACCAAACCTTTTCTATAGGAAGAAAGAGATATTCACCGTTCCTTGAAAATTACTCTCGAATGGGTTAATTGACAAACAAAATTGCTCTTTAAGAGAGTACTTACTGAAAGTAACTATCAAACTTTCGATTTCCAAAGTCTTACGGGCTTTTTCAAATTGAAATTAAACTACCACACAGAGCCGCGCCGTCCTAAAGGTGCACCGCATCCGGGAGGCGGCATCTTAAGGGAGGGAAGAGAAACTTAACCAACTATTATTATAATTGCAACTACATTATTTGTTATTTTCTGTGATACACAGGACTAATATAGGAAAGATTATGCTGTGAAATTAAAGATTGGCAAACGTTAAGAAGAAAGATTTATGGATAATTCAATACGAGAAAAGAATATTTGTGCAGTGGATTTCATCGAATAATTGGAATCTATAAATGATTTTCTAGCACCAAGAATAAATCCTCTTTAGGTTTTGGAATATTCATTTCCTAGAGATTTGATCGGAGTAATTCCTAATTTACAAATAGCTTTGCGTGTTTTATTGACACTTCCGGAGAGTGTTGCTGCTAAGATAATGATACTCCAAAGTAATGTGAACCCATAATTACCATTCACTATGTCAGGATAAGGGATGTGCATAATTAATTGTTACTGACCAATGTAAGCTGGGGAACGAAGTCATAAAACAATGGATTTTCAAAGTTTTACAAAATAATTTTTACCTGCAATTCATGAAATGTTTGGTTTTGGAGTTTAATTTTAAGGGGCGGCAAATTATGTTTGCACCCGGGCGGCAGGCGCGGCTCTACTACAGCAGAAAGGAAATTGCTTAGTATTATATTTATACTGTCATCTGTATTGATGAAAACTGTGTGGTTGGAATATCTGATAACCCGAAAATAAAGTATATCGGATCGCCGCATTTCTTCAAACACTGCCTTTTAGAGGCGACAGGCATTTATAATGTTTTATTTGGTCAAGTGATTTTCGCAGAGTCGCTAAATAAATAAAGAAAATAAATAAAATCCCAATATAAATTTGAGTCTGATATGGAAGCGTATTCGAATCATACCGATCCTTCTGTTAATTAAATGTTGAATATTTAGCCAATGTAAACTATATTTATTTTCTTTGCGATATTTCCCCCCTGTCAAATTTCGAAAGTCAATCTGCAGATTATTTATGCAAAAGTAGGTCATAGTTGTAGAAAATCGGCTTCCAAATAGAACGTTTATTGAATATTCAGAGTGTATATTTCTGAATTTTGTTACAAAATTTCCCGTTGTTGAGAAAACTCGTTCTCTCTCCGTTGATATCGGTTTTACATTAGCACTGCACTTTATTTCTAAAATCTACAACTTGTTGCTGCAGTGCTTCCCAAATTTGTTTTCCAAATTTTCTATCCTCATTCCATTTATTTCGGAAATTTCATACTTTTTAAAATAGACTTCCATTAAGCTATTTTATGTTATATTTGTATTTTATTTGAAATAAATTCTTAATTTTCTTTACATTGTCTTTTGAACGATTGAACTCTCATTCAGTTCCTCCTCAATCGACACTTTAGGCTATCGTAAAATTACAATGACGATTGGGTTTCTTGAGAATTTGGGCACATTTATTCTGATGGAACGATCAGTGAAAGTAGAAATGGCGTTCTTTGAGGAACTGCCGACATTGTTATATTCCCTGTTAATGATATATTCGGGTTTTCAAAATATATCCAAGCACTAACAAGAACTTAGTTCCTGAGTTCAGCCATTCTCATTAGAAGCTGACCGAATTACTCCTCTTCAGCCAAAGTTGTCTTTGAGTTTCTTTCCTGAAAACTTTCGTCTAAAGTAAATTACAATTTTATATTTCAAGATAGTTTTGTGTCTGCGACTCTTCTACTGCTTCTTTCAGTTGACTGAGAACACTCATTCGAATATGTCGCTGCCTCAAGCAAATATTTCCCGAACTCGAGACAAGAAAACTCCCAAAAAATTTTTCCCGAGCAATTCTCGATCAAGAATTCACAGTTTGTGAACATCTCCTTGTGCTCTGATCACATATTTCCCAGGGGCAATTCGCACAAAAATCGCTGTTTATGCTGATGTCGTGTAATTGGCACAATGAATGTCTATTCACCAGGGATGCTAGAATATAATGTATAATTTTTCGTGTCAGTCAGTCGGCCACGGGCCATAGTTAGAGGACCCTTGGTTTAGCCCTAAGTGAGCTTCGTTCGCCATCTAAGGTCGGCCACCTGAAAATGGTATGTGCTTATTGTAAAAAATGCCACCCCCTTAACACTCTCGATGTTTGCCTTACTCGTTCTCTCTTTGACTTCCTCAGGTGTCCTTAGCTGCAGATGACCGCCTTTCCTTCGCCTAACCCTTTTTCCACCGCTAGCAAAAGTGCTAATTGGCCTTCCGTGCCTTCACAAACGCATACCCTTTCAAACCACATTAAACAGAACAAGATAGTTTGTAATCTTCGCGATTGATTTAACATTACTTCTCAAATTTTCTTGCGCCTTCCCCAATGCGCCAATCAATAGAAATAGAGACCGGAAAATAACTTTATGATCGCGATATACTTTCCTAAATATAATCATCACGACCACACTATAAGTTTAAATAGATTCAGATCCATACCACGCAAGCCGCCAGTGGCGTATAGCACGGGGATATGTATGGTAATTCATCTGTAATGATGAATACCATAGCCGTACCAAGAAAAAGAGATTCGCTAATGATTCATTTCTTTCTGAAACACACTAGGTAAATTCCTGTTCATTGTTTAACTGCCCCATTCGTTTAATTCTTGGAATGCAGGATCAATAAGGATCAAAAGTTTATTTTTCAACTTGGAATGTATGATATTTAGCATCCGCGCTAATACCACGACTACGAACTATGACCGACTAATTTAGGTGAATCTAAATGCGTAACAGAAATTTATCTCCCATAAAAATCTAATTCTCTTTGACAATTGTAGATCAATCAGAATTCTAATCAATACGCATCGCCATTTTTTATCGAGCGGGATGACTAATGTAAGAAAGATGCGAGTTGTTCGTTAAAAATGTCATTGAGCTGCCGTAATTGCACCGCCAGCCACGAGTGGCGCGCACCTGCTAAATCCATTTCGTCCTCAATGGCTGCCCTAGCGTGCTTCCCGAAGATAATTAAGGCGGAACGAGACTCATCTATATGCCTGTACTTTTAATCTCGGCCAATTACATTTAATAAGGAACTTATAAATGGCCGTGGACGATGAAAGCGAAGAGGTTTGCGCCGAGAGCACCTTTCCGATGGAAACGGCGATTCCGACGTTCGTTTCGAAACCCATCATTTTGCCCCTTATCTCGTACGTCTCATACGCTCCGTGTACAGGTGCACAACTGTTAATTGGAGAACTGACACCCTCCGATTCTTCTCTCAGGGTCGTTACTTTTGAATGAGTCCACCGATTCGTAAACGGAGCTTGGTGCTCCAAGAATGCCTTTATAGTAATAGCCGGAAAATCTTTCGCGATGACTTTTTCACACTCCCTGTGAACTACGATACATTTTGATGGGTATTCGAAAATAAGCTAATGAAGAGGAAAAGATGGACTCACAATATCTGTACTATAAAATAGACAATTATCGAGACGAGAAATGAAATTGAAACTAGGATTAAAAGGAAACTCAGGAAGTGTAGAAAATTGGTTCATTAATAGCGTAGAGAAGAATTAAACGATCCCGAGTTGAGAGTATGTCTGTGGTGTCTTCAGCTTGATGACTGGTTTGAACCTCATCCCTCCACTATAAGCATCGAAAAACCTTGGAGAGGGGGCTGAGGCGACTAGGCAAAATGAGGAGTGAGGTAGTTTGCCATTGCTTTCCTCACTAACACAAAATGCTATAAGCGGAATAATTCCACGTAAATAAAGCACAATGACTATACGAGTATCACTTTTCGTAGCATTCCATAAGGAGAAAACTTAGTTAATGCCATTATACAGCAGAAGTGATACTTCAGTAGCTTTCATATTATCACAGCCATGAACAAAACTGGGATAAAAGTTTACGAAAGAATTACTACCGAATTGATGCAATAGAAATCGAAATTCGAATGGGATGATTTATTAAGTATACAGCAGAGATCAACTCAAAGCAGGAAGCCGATCAATCATATATTTGAGGGAGAAATGGCCGAAGAAGGGTAGAATCCGAAGCTGTAAAACAATATCCAGCTAACTAAATAAGTTATATCCGATATATTAGAAACTTGTAGCTCTTCGGGAAGCTATGAGATGAGAAATAACTGCAGTTCTCAGTACAAATGTTCAACTCGAACTTGGATTTTGACTCAGAAACGATTTTCTAATTTTTTAATGAAGAATGTTTACGTCTGAATATTTTATCTCTTGCATACTTTCCTTATACCGTCTGGTTTGCAATGTACAATGTTTTTTTCAGATAAAATCCAGCTCCCACATTCAGTAAGCGAAATTAATGCAATAAAAAGTTAGAAATTTATTATATACTAATTATTAAATATATTTAAAGCAATGTATACATTATTACTATTTTTTGCGTGAAGTCTACAGTTAATTCACAAAGTTGGAGAGTTTCTCATTTTAAATCTGATACTATTATTTTTCACATGGCAGAGAAAAGTATGTGCGTTGATACTAAAGTTCGAGTGTTTGTTGTGCATTAACCGCGGGAATGAGTTAATCGCAGTGAAAAGGCGGAAAATAAAGCTAATGTTGTGCCAACAAAGCGTTTTTATGAAATATGAAGTCTTGTCTAAGCAAGTTTAGAAACGACGAGTTTACATCTGTGTGGAACACGTGATTTCAATTCTGTATTTCCTCATAAAATGAAATGTATTATTAAAAGCAACTTGAGTCAGTAGGCATTGTCTTGGAATTCGATGCTAAAACTTGAAACTTCTTTCGTTTTTAGGTAAGGAGGAGTATTTGCTCCCTCTTTCCTGTGTTTTTCCAAGTATATATATCTCCGGAGCGGTATCTAATAATTCTGAATATTATGGTTGCGTGCCACGAAGTCGTTCAAAGGAGGAGTTTAGAACTAACATTTCTGATATCGCTTGAGTCAATACCGCGATCGAAAATAAAAGGTCTAGAAACCGTGCAAGTGAAACAAATGGAGTTTAAAATTATGAGAATGCGTACCGAATCCGTTCATTATTGAATTGCAACGATTTAGGAAAATTTATGGACGTACTAATCTAGCAATGAGCGGTGCAAATAAAGTATTTTACAGATAACGAATCAGTATGGGGAAATCCTGTTTATACATACATATAGTCGATCTGCTTACCATCATTCTAATAAAATGTCAATTATTTTTAGAAAGAAATGATTTTTGTTTTACTAATAATTCACACGCCTCGTCTAAACAAATTTTGTGGAGGAATAATTCACTTTGATTTCACAATATTGAGTTCAGTGGACCATTAATATGAGTATTGTTAAACGGTCGTCCATTTTGACACGTCCATGAGTTGGTGACACGAACAGGATTCAGAATTGAAAGAAAGAGTACTCTAAACAAAAACCTGCAAATAATATACATAACTCTTCATGGATCTCCAATATCACGTCCCACCGTTTGGGGACCGGAGGGATGCCGCGTCGTGAATTTCACTCACTTCTTCATTTGTTTCCCGGAGAAATAAGAGCCAGGAGTGGCACGCAAACATAACAAAGAAGAAATAGAGAAGAAATTCGTCAATAAAAAGTCAACATGAGTGAGTATACGCTCGATCCACAGCGAACAATGACGAATAAGGGTCTATTGGCTCGGATGAGCACCCATTAACTCGTGAAAAGAGATGAGAGCAAGCGATAGGCGATTGTTTCCTTCAGCTGTCCTCGAGATGAGCTTATATTAATCGCGAAAGCGAACAGAGTGGGACGGGCATCTAATTGATGCGATATTCAAAATTCGGGAAATTTCCTGTTTCGCGTTGACTATTACAGCATTAATTGTCAGTGACGTGTCCACGGATGAGCAAAAAGGCTCCATCGGAAAGCATTGAAGATGGGACACCCTTTAAAAATTATCAAACATCTATCTAAATTATGACCGATACGAAAGTATTATTATTAAATAATCTTCTCCATTTTTAAGTTTACGAAAAACCGATCAAACCTTGTCTGCAGCGAATACTCCCAATACTTTCAAGTATTACCTAAAACCTAAAAGATAAGTCATGCAAACTTGCAATTGGATTGAAATGTTAGACAGAAAGATCGAAGCTCAAGTTCGCCTGAAATGAAACGTATATACATATATACATATAGTATAACTATGTATGTAATAATCTCACACAGATGGTGGGCTCTGAACTGTTTCCGTGATAAATATTCTAAATAAAAGCCCCATAAAGATGGTCTATAGTAGATACGTTGTAGTCCTATAGAGTCATACGTTTTCTTTCAATCATCTTGTTTTCCGACAATTCGACTGCTTCCGTGGATCTTCTTAGCTTTAATTTATTTTGCGCGTTTAAACAACTCTCTCTCTCTCGGACCATTAAATCTCATCGGCATTAAAACGTAAATATCCTATTCATAAATAAACCTATAAACGAAACCACCATCTTCCAGTCGAAGAGTAAACTTATAAAAATATAAGTACTTCAAAACATACAGAAGATAACACAATTGAAACGGAGAATATAATAGCAGTTTGTGAGAAAAATGTCAAATTAAATCTTATAATTTAGGTGTGGGAAACCTTTTTCAGAGATCGGACTAAATTGGGGGAAAGTATTAGGTCAGTAGGCGAGAATGTGCAGCTGAAGGCCAAACATTTTAAAGAATATAACGCTTCTTTGTGATTTAAGACATTCGAAATTCATACGTATTATTTACAATTGAAATGCCATTTAAAGTAACATAAACTCGATATGAAAAGGCGTTACCCCATGGAAGGCCACAATAATGGCACTGCTACCTGGTTCTTTGCTAATCAGCAGTGTATGTAATGATGATGATGATAATAACAATAATAGTGGAAATAAAACCTCTCTCACACTTCCACAGCAAATTTAATTTGGCGACATGTTTCGCTAGCGAGCTCGAGTCATCAGGCAAAGACAACTTTCCAATTCATCAACGGAAGATGTCGCCGAATTATATCTTCAAGAAAACGATTTGGAAGTGTTCCAGAAATTTTATTTTCATAAAATAAAATATTTAGTTATAACTAAATGGAAATTCTACATCTACATATGTACCCTACAAGCTACCTTTCGGCGTGTGCATGCACCATGACTCTACTCTTATCTCTAATCGATTACTTTCACGTATCGTTCGTGGAAAAAAGTTTCGACACGACTTGTTCTAGCATCTATTCACTGATTTTTCAGAGTCACAGAAAACGTAAAAAAAAACATTTGAAATCATAATAATAACTACTTTCTTAGACAAACAAATTAATTTAAACAAATTTGAAATATATCGCCTATTTTCAAACCCTATTCCAGATGTGTGTATTAAAATGTAAGGGGATCAGAGATCAAAATCGGCAGTAATGTTATAAATAAAATACCACTGTTTTAGCCTATCGAGATATCGCGGCCTCTACGCAGCCGCGAAAGGAGTTGGAGGGGAAGTTCTCTACGAGGCGAGTGAATGAACAGCAAACGGTAGTTTCCCCGCTCTTATTCATTGTGTTTTTCGGGCCATTGGGAGTACTCACATATAACATTCGTCTTTGAGACAGCAAAGAGAGGATTGGTTTCCTTTTGAATGACCATGAATACGTTACATAGATATAATACACAATCGCAATTACAGTATTTATAATCTGGGTAAATATATTGTAAATGCAGAGTAAATTTATATTTAAAAGTATTTCATGAATATGTAACTATGATTACATTGAGCAATGCAAAATGCGATGATGTTGTTATGTTTATTAATTGTAATGTATGCATGTATTTTATTTTAATTTTGTTCTGTTCCCCTAAGGGAATGTTGACATAGAGAATGATGATACTTTCTTAGACGTGTATGGAAATAAATTTGGATTAATTTGATATGGATTGCCTTCTCCCTGAAATAATCGAAGTAAGCTATTCAAGATGGCTCAGCACCGAGGATAAAAATAAAAGGGAAAACATTACGTTCCCAGTGAGCTCATCTTCACAAAGCTAATTTAGCATATATCTGTGAAATATCTCCTTTCATTTCCAGTCTTGATAATTGTATGATTACAGATCTGAGGAGGGATATTGGAAAATTACTTTCGAGTAAATTTCACAACAAAAATTACGCTCAGTTGGTCGAGGAGATTATATCACTTCTTTTCGTGTGTGATAATGATTCATAGGATTGTTTCCAATATTTTCTATACGCTATAGACATACAATGATTTGATTTCTCGACACCCTTAGCATTACATTTTATTATTAGCATTAAATTCCAATCGCATGTAGAATTGAAATTATCTAGTTATTTGGGATTCCAGAACTGTTAAAAATTTTCGTTCGGAATTGATTTGTTCACACAATATTTCAAGAACCCCGTCAGCTGCTCCCTCGTATTCGGTATCGCAGTAAAACTGCCGACATTGTAAGGAAACCGTTTTATCTCCTCGGCTGCCCCTCGATTTCGGTTGGCGATTAGGACAAACTTCGCTCTCTTTCTTACGGAAGGCCTCCCCATTCCATTTTGGCGAGGGAAAACCTTTTGGCCTCGACAGCGGCCAATGCTGGAACTAACTGAACCTAAGGCTCGTCAGGAATTTATTCATTTCTTATGAGAATCGCGGACTTCATTTGGACATATTCTGATAGAGAGCTCAGAACGGCTTTGATCAAAATGAAATAGATTAACAGATGTTACAATTGAGATTATTAGGTAATAATGAATTACTCTATGATTCTGTAAATAAAGACTAGTGTAGTACTTTACGTAGTCCTTATTTAAAGAATTGAATATCCTTGGTACAGATCAAGGCCAAAGAATCAGGGGTTGAAAGATAAAATCAGAAAGCTCACATCATAAATAATTTTCTACAGAAGGCTATATTAGTAAGCGCTATACCTTTTTTTCTCCTTTATGTATTCATGGTCATTGTTTGCGCCAACAAACACATAACCATATACAAATCATCCTTAAAATTATGGGTGGAAAATTAAAACAATAATCTACTCAGTAAACAAGTAAAACATGGATTTTGTCGAAACAAGAATGATTTAAAGGTCTATAGTTTAACGCAACAGAGAGGTACCTGCGAAAAACGCGGCACATATTGTACTTTCTGAAACAAATACATGTTTAAACAATTTCGTTACTCGGTATCGTATTTTAAATCGAGCGTAATTAAAAATAAAAATATTACAGTTCAGTTTACATTTGATTTCTTACAAATTATTTGGACATTACAATTTTGATTGAGGCGTTCGAAGTGGCACCATGTAATTCAAGTGTGGACTAATGCGCTGTAGAACCTTCATATAATCGCAATGTACATACAATGCATACAAACGGCCTTCCGATCAAAATATGTTTCCCCATGGTATAATTTATTCATCATCTGCTTCTTAATGGAATTTTCAAAATCAAAATTTAATTAGGAAACTTATTTTCAGCGGGTCGTGAGCTCGACAGTCGAAGTCCTGTGTGTAAGTATAAAAATAAAAAATAGAACTATTTTAAAAAACTAAAATTAAACCAATCCAATTTAAAGCTCTTTCAAACCACTTATCTTCTACGAAAAAAACGTTCGGAAGAGCTTTGAAATGTACATTGAAATGAGCAGAGAAAGCGGAAGAACGGGTAATGAAAACGATATCTTCCTCGAAGCGTCATTTGGTGAAAGAAAGACGAAAGGGAATGAAATATTAATGGATTACGAGCGCGCAATGGGTTTCTGGTAATGAGCTCATAATGACACGAATGAGTGCACAGAAAAGAGAGGTTTTTATGCAGCGCGGATTCACGCTGCTCTGAACACTGAAATTTTAGATAAACTGACCTCCGTTGGCAGCGGCGATTACACTATCGAATTTTGAATGGGGTTCACTAGTATGACTTCCTCTTTTTTAATAGCCTCGCTAAATACCCCGTGTAAAATTATACGATCCATTGTACGCTTTCTCACAGGTTCCGCTGTGTTATCTCCCACTTTACTGAAATGCATTCGAAAGATGTTTGAAAGACGTTAGTGAAGGCAAAGTAAAGCAAGGCAGCTCTCAAAGTTGACTATTAATATTATGGAAAGAATTAAATTATGATTTTATTAGAATGAAGAATAAGAGAGAATCTCAATCGCTGAATTTGGAGGTCTATGAAAAATAAACTAGGAAATCTCAATGAACAATTTATTAATTTCTAATGCGAATCAATTTCATTAAATAAATTGAATTATTTTATAAAGTTAATTCCTGTGTATGGGTACTCAAGTTTGGAGTGGAATAAGAAATATACTTGTAATCCCAAAGAAAAACGAGTTGCAACAAATTTTGGAATGCTTTATCCCCACAACCACTGTTGGGAGATTTGGAAGACTTTCTAACAATATCGACCGATCATTTAATTCTATATCTCGAATATATAGCCACTGAAATTGAATCTAATGAATCGCATAAATAATTTATCAGAGATTTCATGTTTAAATATTTTTGTAGTTTGTGAAAAGACGTTAACATACTGAAAAGTCTTCATCTGCGATTTTTTGTCATATCAATAACACTTCCTTTCTTTTTATTTGTGCGAAGGATGCTTATGATAGATTACACCCAACTATGCATTTACCATTACATTAGACAGTGTTTTCATTACATTAATAAAATGTAAGTTATGTGGAATAGTAAAATAAATTACGTAAGCTGAGAATGATTATAGAATATTTACTTAAAATATGTACAGGCAATTAGGAAATGAGAATTTGTCAGAACGTTAGGCAATTTGATGTAACATTAAGTAATAAGACGAAGAATTTTGTAAACGAAAAATACAAATATTGATCCGTCTGTGAATGATATACTCGTACATCAATTACATCTGTAAAATCCAAATTTGCGATCACAATATTTTCAAATGATAATATTGCTCAACCTTTCCTGTGAAATCCCAAATATGTTTAAACTAGCTTAAGTTTGCAAACAACAAACCCTTCCTCGGATGTAACAGTTCGAGTCGTCAGGAGTTGTACTCACTTATTTTGCCTTTCGTATTTGCACCATCTCAGGGTTTACATTCTTGTATTATCGCGCCCTTCAAGACCGAAGTTTGGTGGAATAATAGTGAAACAGATCCTCCAGAGAAACAGTGAAATATTCACTGAGCAACCCAGTCCGATCTATGTAACTGAAATAGAAATCATAACTACTTTCTATATTCTATTCTAAAACATTTCTCATAAAGTTTTTAATTCTAAAACTATTCTCATAAAGTATAAATTATAAAACTTTTAACATAAAGTGTATACATTTACAGATACATTTACTCAAAACCGTGATTGAAGAAACTGCTGTTGGGGAGGAATTACTGTTCTGTTCCCCTAAGGGAATGTTGACATAGAGAATGATGATACTTTCTTAGACGTGTATGGAAATAAATTTGGATTAATTTGATATGGATTGCCTTCTCCCTGAAATAATCGAAGTAAGCTATTCAAGATGGCTCAGCACCGAGGATAAAAATAAAAGGGAAAACATTACGTTCCCAGTGAGCTCATCTTCACAAAGCTAATTTAGCATATATCTGTGAAATATCTCCTTTCATTTCCAGTCTTGATAATTGTATGATTACAGATCTGAGGAGGGATATTGGAAAATTACTTTCGAGTAAATTTCACAACAAAAATTACGCTCAGTTGGTCGAGGAGATTATATCACTTCTTTTCGTGTGTGATAATGATTCATAGGATTGTTTCCAATATTTTCTATACGCTATAGACATACAATGATTTGATTTCTCGACACCCTTAGCATTACATTTTATTATTAGCATTAAATTCCAATCGCATGTAGAATTGAAATTATCTAGTTATTTGGGATTCCAGAACTGTTAAAAATTTTCGTTCGGAATTGATTTGTTCACACAATATTTCAAGAACCCCGTCAGCTGCTCCCTCGTATTCGGTATCGCAGTAAAACTGCCGACATTGTAAGGAAACCGTTTTATCTCCTCGGCTGCNAATAACTAATTACGTTACTTTCGCGATTAGAAGGATATCATTTTGGGAAAAGTTTAATTTTTCAAGTTTACAATCACTTATTTAGTAGGAAATTACTCTCTGACTATTGTAGACCATTGGTGTATGTATCGCTCATAACTTCCAACACTCTTCAGGCTAGAAATCATTGGCAAATTGCATTCTTTCCACGGAATTTTCGCAAACATCCCACAGTCGTGCAAGATCTGCTGCTGTTGTCCAACGCTTTCCAGAAAAATAAAGATCTCAAGGCACAGCTGCGGGCATACGTATTTCCATCGCGATCTTGGAAGAATCCTCTTTCTGCAAGTGCATTCTTCCGATTAGTCCAGAGGACGCCGAAAAGGAAAAGCTTCGGCTGAGAACACGCGCGAATAACCTGCGACAAAGACGCTTTAGAGGAATGGCCGAGAAAGGGTCTTTGGTAAAAAGGGCCCCGAAGCAAAGTGAGAGCAGGCTGTTGTTCGGTTGCCGCACTGATTCAAATCTATGCAATAGTCTCATAATCCGAAGAATAATGCCTGCTTTTCGGTCAGTCCAATACGGATTGTCCTCGCAGTCGGCCTCAAACGAGTTTCACAGAATCTGAACTAATTCAGAGTCCATACAATGACTCCGACCCGCGAACCTTATTTATTACACGGAATGCGAATTCATCAAACCCACATCCCCGCCGAGCCACTTCATAAAAAACAATAAATTTTCAATGTGCCGTAATATTTCTAAATGCATTGGAGAACGAAAGGAAACTATATTTTGACTCATATAGCTGAAGATATAGAAGAAGAATTTTTCCGTGTAGTTGTTGTAATTGTAGTTTTTCTAATCGAATTTTCACTGGAACATCCTTCAGAACTGTTTTCCTTCTTAGCAATCTCGATGNTTCTAAATGCATTGGAGAACGAAAGGAAACTATATTTTGACTCATATAGCTGAAGATAAGAAATTTTTCCGTGTAGTTGTTGTAATTGTAGTTTTTCTAATCGAATTTTCACTGGAACATCCTTCAGAACTGTTTTCCTTCTTAGCAATCTCGATGATAATTCAAAGGGCCAAAAGAAAGTGACGTATCGCTTCTCCGGGAATAATAACAGCAAATTGAATTGAATATCACGTGAAAGATGTGGCGAATTTATATCGAAGAGGGTTCGATAAACAGCCGGAAAAATATTGAACGAATGAGTGAATTCATTCGAATGAAAATAATCGAAATGTCAAAACCATCGAGTGATCTTTTCATTTTTGTTTCTTTCGAGCGATTGACTTAGCTCTGCTTGTAACAGCTGCACGCATCCGGGGTGTAGCTTCAAATCCAAGCAGACAAAGATTTTTTATCGTCTCATCGAGCAATAAGAATTTTTAAGATCAAACATTTTCCGTTTGACCCCAAAAAATAAGACTTCGAATTCACAAAGATATCAAAAAAGACGGCTGCGACTGAGTAACTGAGTATCACATTGAAGATGTTTTATAAGTAAGGCCGTCGAATTTACAGATTCTGTAAATGGCCAACCGAACGCAATGATTTCCTTTTTAGGCGATGAGCGCTCAAGCGGAAGAGGCATTTCCTCAGACTGCATTCCTTCACTTCTTCAGCCGCATAATTTCAGAGAAAACTCAATCCTGTATTTGGCAATCGTCGAGGTCACAGTTTGTGTCGAACAGAGAATTGATTCCTGTCAATTACCCCCTTATATAAAAAGAAAACTGGAGTAATAGAGGGAGTTAGCTTCCCTGCGAACTACTCATCTCCACTAGAAGGAGTGGAAAAGAATTCACACATCGTAGACATTCTAAAGAAGTCTAGAGTATAAGTGAAACTGACAGACTCATGAATTTGAAAAATGAGAAGATTATATCAGACATTCGATTTCTTGAAACAAATTAAATCAGTGATTCGTTCGTAACACTTTTATAATTTATGAGTGCTTTTCTATAAAATTCATTACTTCTCAATGGGCTGTTTCGATGCTCGCAATAGCAAAAGGGGAATGTTTCATGTTTAAAATATGTTGTTACTCGCCAAGATTTTCGCTAGCTTATTACGCCACTTTTCCCCATGTAATTCTCTAATTTTCCTTTTCATCGTATTCGTAAGCGAATGGTGCACTTTCAAAGTAAGTTACCAGTTTTTAACGAATTTCTGTAATTTTATACTGTCGTAGAGTATGCAATGATAATGAGTTATGACCACAGAGAACTACAAACTACATTTGCATTACAAAAGCAAAGTCAGTTGGACTAATACAGACAAAAATAGACACGAGATCAAGACAAAGGCAAAGAAAAACACAAAAAAGGAAAGTTTTTACTGTGAAACGTGACTAATTTTATCAATAAATAAAATACAGAAATAGTATATAAATAATAAGACAATGAAACTAAAGTTTTGCGAATAAGATACAACTTAGAACATTTTAAGAAAAAAACGTCATTTAAGAGGAATCGTGAATGCGGATCAAATTATAAAAATGAAAGAAGAGAAATTATTTTTTGAGGCACAACTATTCGCTTGCAAACAAGTCCATAATGTGAAAACGAAAATCGTAAGCGAAGTAAATTCTATAAGCAAAAGCACTTTGAAGAAAGAACAGTTTCATTGTGAAAAGGAACCGAAATACCTAATTAAAACACCGAACTAAGAAATGTGTGTCAGCGAAATGAATAAAAGTTAATACGAAAGAAGGAAAGATTTAAAGTCTACCGTATTACTGACTTACCGAATGGACGACAGCAGAAAGACTCCGTTTCTCGGTAAAGTCTACTTTCGAATCGATTGAGTAAATTGTCAACGGTTCGTTTAAAGTGTCCTGGCTCTTCGGTGTTTGGCATTACTGCTTTAATGAAGTGCTATGTTTGAACCCATAGTTGAAGGATTATTTTGGTATAAGTTGTTATACAAAATATTTTGTTGGGTTTAGGAGAAAATGATTTATCCTCATGACAGTGGGTCAGGTTGGGTCACTGAAAACGGGACACGATGGCCCGCATGACTCTCACTTTTGGGGATTTTGATGTTTGCGGTAGTGAAGGAAGTGGAACAATGGGTGTGTGAGGCAGGGTCGTGCAATGGGTTGCAAAGTTTCACTGCAACAAATTATTGAAAACCGGTCGTCGAGTATAGGCAACTCTAATGCTATCAATGTTTACCCTTTGATACATCTCATTTAGTTGTATTTGTTTATGTCTTAACCTTCCTTTAATACAATTTCTTATAGTACACGGTTGTAATAACAGTTAAAGATAATTAACTAGAAATTTATAATAAAAAGAAAAAAAGTGGGCCAACCTGCCCCGGAATCCTCTATATAAACTTTTCTCAAAATGATATCCTTCGCGAAAGTAACGTAATAACTAATTACGTTACTTTCGCGATTAGAAGGATATCATTTTGGGAAAAGTTTAATTTTTCAAGTTTACAATCACTTATTTAGTAGGAAATTACTCTCTGACTATTGTAGACCATTGGTGTATGTATCGCTCATAACTTCCAACACTCTTCAGGCTAGAAATCATTGGCAAATTGCATTCTTTCCATGGAATTTTCGCAAACATCCCACAGTCGTGCAAGATCTGCTGCTGTTGTCCAACGCTTTCCAGAAAAATAAAGATCTCAAGGCACAGCTGCGGGCATACGTATTTCCATCGCGATCTTGGAAGAATCCTCTTTCTGCAAGTGCATTCTTCCGATTAGTCCAGAGGACGCCGAAAAGGAAAAGCTTCGGCTGAGAACACGCGCGAATAACCTGCGACAAAGACGCTTTAGAGGAATGGCCGAGAAAGGGTCTTTGGTAAAAAGGGCCCCGAAGCAAAGTGAGAGCAGGCTGTTGTTCGGTTGCCGCACTGATTCAAATCTATGCAATAGTCTCATAATCCGAAGGCGGTAATAATGCCTGCTTTTCGGTCAGTCCAATACGGATTGTCCTCGCAGTCGGCCTCAAACGAGTTTCACAGAATCTGAACTAATTCAGAGTCCATACAATGACTCCGACCCGCGAACCTTATTTATTACACGGAATGCGAATTCATCGAAACCACATCACCGCCGAGCCACTTCATAAAAAACAATTGCCCGAAAATTTCCCGAAAGATTTAAAAACTTCGAATGTTACTTCAATATTTAAAAGCGGCTTAGAGGAGGACCCAGCGAATTATAGGCCAATCTATTTAGCATTATTGAGCGGTAAAATAATGAAATATGTAATTCCTAGTTCTTCGATGGGCTTTCTCCACAGTTCCAGATTCATAGTACGGAATGCAAACGGTTTTCCTAAGACTTGCTAGTCTCAGATGGCGTTGTTAATTCACGATGTCTTGAAATTTGCCGATAATAAAGGCAAGTTGACACGATATCTTTAGATTTTCGGAAAGCGTTTGATAATGACAACATAATAAATTATTATACAAATTAAAAGTTTCGGGAATCAATGAAGAAGTAATAAAAAGGACTTGCCCTTTAAGGGTAAGACGATTATAACGTAAAATAAAATTAGTTGTAACTAAACCTGAGATAATCGGCTGTTCCCAGTATGATTTACTCTTGCGACATCAGGACCTCAATCCTGCTCTCCCGGTTATAGTATACCTCTAGTTCTTCTGTATACTTACTTTGAAAGTTATTGATTCTTTCCATGCTTTTCGCAATGTCTTTCCATAGAATATCATCCACGAAAACTGAATATCACAATAATTCGTCGCACTGTAATATATTTTCGTTCTTGTTGAGGCATCGACGTCTCTCTGACCGAGGCCCTGTTCAGGTAGAGAAACAATCTTTGTCACGCTCTGCGATTCAAACCCGTGTTTCGCTCAAACGTAATTCCTTCTCACGTGGCGAGCTCTTCGTAATTCCAAAAACAAACGGAATCCTTTAAGAACGAATGGTTTCTTTCTTCTCGCCCATGCCGTCGCTTGTTGGTCCTCCGCGTTCTTTCTGCGCGTTCACTTTAGCGGGCTATTTCTTTAGAGAGCGTGAATAATGGGCAGACAGAGGGTTTAAGGGAAGTAAACATGAGCGGCCGAGTAAATAGAGAACGAGGAATTTGGGTTGCAGCGGGTTAAGGTAATGTGAAGAAGCTTAGGTAGGGAAAGGAACGAGGAGAGGGTTGCTTAACAAACGTAGAGAATTGGGAGAAGCAGTACTACCTGGTATGTTTACGACCGACCAACTGATAGCCCGAGTCGGTTTTCGACGCCGTTTATTTCTGTAGTTTGTAATGACAAAGCGAATACGAATCGAAACGTAGGCACTCTCCGTGGATCGGAAAAAAGTCGTTATTCACAGGCAGATTTATAATTAGGCCCAATAGGGGCTGAAGGCCTCATCCACATGAGGGCCTCAATAACACTGTGCTCAAAATAATAAACTCTATAACAAATATTTCTCGTTGGTGGCTTCAAGAAAGTATTTTACATTTGCTGAGCAAGTCTACAAATATATGTACAACACATATTACACTGCTTCTGTCCCTATAAAATGTCTATCCATCATTCAGTATATAGAAATACTACGCATTGTAATTCAAAACTGTATTGTTTAATTTTGTTGTAGTGAGGCGACTGAGATTCCTATTGGATAAATATTTGTATTTCAATGTAAAAATTTGAATTTTTTTACATAATTCCTAGTGGGGACCTCAATCTGATCTTTGCTCGGATAGCTTAAGACCACACATAATAATTTGAATGTCTCAAATATCCATTTCTTGTGGATGAAGACATGAGTCGCACTTTCCAAGTTAAACATCACGCCTTTCGGCGTGTGGC
>KZ308759.1:385474-407963 GCA_000376725.2 Ladona fulva | reverse complement strand
TGCGGATTTTAAGAACGTGGATTCAATATTTGTGGATCCAATAATTACGGATTCACTATTTGCTTTTTCAATTTGCTGATTTAAAATTGCGGACTCAAAAACTCGGATAGAAAAATGTGGATTGCATACTTGCGGATTCAAATAATATTTGCGGATTCATAATTTGCGGATTTGAAAATGCTGATTCAATGATTTAGAAAATGCGGATTCAATAATTGCGGATTCACTATTTGCTCTTCTAATTTCCTGATTTAAAATTGTGGATTCAAAAACTCATATTGAAAATGTGGATTGCACAATTGCGTATGCGTAGAATGCGGCTACGAAATTTTCGGATTTAAAAATATGCTGTTTCAATGATTGCGGATTCACTATTTGCTTTTTCAAATTTCTGGTATTAAGTTGATGATTCAAAAACTCGGATTGAAAAATACGGATTGCATAATTGCGGATTCAATGAATGCGGATTCAATTTAAAAATCCGGATTCAATTGATAAATATGGATTCAAAATTATTGATTCAAATATTTGTGGATTCAATAATTGCGTATTCAATATTTGCTTTTGCAATTTGCTGATTTAATTGCAGATTCAAATTATATTTGCGGATTCAAACTTTTAGGATTCAAAATTTGCGGATTTAAAAAATGCAGATTTAAAAAATGCGGATTCAACGATTGCGGATTTAGAAAATGCTGATTCAATAATTGCGGATTCATATATAACAGATTCAAAATTTGCGGATTTAATAATTACGCATTAAAAAACGTGGATATAATTACTGCCGATTCAATATTTGTGGATTCAATAATTGCGGATTCACTATTTGCTTTTGTAATTTGCTGATTTAAATGCGGAGTCAAATTATATTTGCGGTTTCAAAATTTGCAGATTCAAAAATGCGGATAGAATGATTGCGGATTCACTATTTGCTTTTTCAATTTGCAGATTTAAATTGCGGATTCAAAAACTCAGATTAAAAAATATGTATTGCACAATTGTGGGTTCTACAAAATGCAGATTCAAATTATATTTGCGGATTCAAACTTTTAGGATTCAAAATTTGCGGATTTAAAAAATGCAGATTTAAAAAATGCGGATTCAACGATTGCGGATTTAGAAAATGCTGATTCAATAATTGCGGATTTGAAAATTGCGGATTCAAAATTTGCGTATTCATAATTTGCGGATTCATATATAACAGATTCAAAATTTGCGGATTTAATAATTACGCATTAAAAAACGTGGATATAATTACTGCCGATTCAATATTTGTGGATTCAATAATTGCGGATTCACTATTTGCTTTTGTAATTTGCTGATTTAAATGCGGAGTCAAATTATATTTGCGGTTTCAAAATTTGCAGATTCAAAAATGCGGATAGAATGATTGCGGATTCACTATTTGCTTTTTCAATTTGCAGATTTAAATTGCGGATTCAAAAACTCAGATTAAAAAATATGTATTGCACAATTGTGGGTTCTACAAAATGTGGATTCAAATTATATTTGCGGATTCAAAATTTGCGTATTTGTGCATTAAAGAAAACGTGGATTCAATAATTGCGGATTCACTATTTGCTTTTTCAATTACCTCATTTAAAATTGCGGATTCAAAAACTCAGATTAAAAAATATGTGTTGCACAATTGTGGGTTCTACAAAATGTGGATTCAAATTATATTTGCGGTTTTAAAATTTGTGTATTCATAATTTGCGGATTTAAAAATGCGGATTCAATGTTGGCGGATTTAGAAATTGCGGATTCAATAATTGCGGATTCAAAGAATGCGGATGCAAATTATATTTCCGGATTAAAAATTTGCGGATTCAAAATTTGCGGATTTATATATTACGGATTTAAAATTCGCGGATTTAAAAAATGCGGATTTAATAATTCCTGATTTAAAGAAAACGAGGATTCAATTATATGGATAGATTAATGGATTCAATGTTTGTGGATTCAATAAATGAGGATTCACTATTTGCTTTTTCAATTTGCTGTTTTAAAATTGCGGATTCAAAAATCCAGTTTCAAAAATATTGATTGCACAATTGCGGATTCCTAAAATGCGGATTCAAATTATAATTTCGGATTCAAAATTGGCGGATTTAAAAAATGCGAATTCAACGATTGCTAATTTAGAAAAAGCGGATTCAATAATTGCAGATTAAAAAATTTCGGATTCAAAATTNATTTAACTGCAGATTCAAATTATATTTGCGGATTCAAACTTTTAGGATTCAAAATTTGCGGATTTAAAAAATGCAGATTTAAAAAATGCGGATTCAACGATTGCGGATTTAGAAAATGCTGATTCAATAATTGCGGATTTGAAAATTGCGGATTCAAAATTTGCGTATTCATAATTTGCGGATTCATATATAACAGATTCAAAATTTGCGGATTTAATAATTACGCATTAAAAAACGTGGATATAATTACTGCCGATTCAATATTTGTGGATTCAATAATTGCGGATTCACTATTTGCTTTTGTAATTTGCTGATTTAAATGCGGAGTCAAATTATATTTGCGGTTTCAAAATTTGCAGATTCAAAAATGCGGATAGAATGATTGCGGATTCACTATTTGCTTTTTCAATTTGCAGATTTAAATTGCGGATTCAAAAACTCAGATTAAAAAATATGTATTGCACAATTGTGGGTTCTACAAAATGTGGATTCAAATTATATTTGCGGATTCAAAATTTGCGTATTTGTGCATTAAAGAAAACGTGGATTCAATAATTGCGGATTCACTATTTGCTTTTTCAATTACCTCATTTAAAATTGCGGATTCAAAAACTCAGATTAAAAAATGTGTTGCACAATTGTGGGTTCTACAAAATGTGGATTCAAATTATATTTGCGGTTTCAAAATTTGTGTATTCATAATTTGCGGATTTAAAAATGCGGATTCAATGTTGGCGGATTTAGAAATTGCGGATTCAATAATTGCGGATTCAAGGAATGCGGATTCAAAGAATGCGGATGCAAATTATATTTCCGGATTAAAAATTTGCGGATTCAAAATTTGCGGATTTATATATTACGGATTTAAAATTCGCGGATTTAAAAAATGCGGATTTAATAATTCCTGATTCAAAGAAAATGAGGATTCAATTATATGGATGGATTAATGGATTCAATGTTTGTGGATTCAATAAATGAGGATTCACTATTTGCTTTTTCAATTTGCTGTTTTAAAATTGCGGATTCAAAAACCCAGTTTCAAAAATATTGATTGCACAATTGCGGATTCCTAAAATGCGGATTCAAATTATAATTTCGGATTCAAAATTGGCGGATTTAAAAAATGCGAATTCAACGATTGCTAATTTAGAAAAAGCGGATTCAATAATTGCAGATTAAAAAATTTCGGATTCAAAATTTATGTATTCATAATTTGCGGATTCCAAATTTGCGGATTTAATAATTGCGGATTAAAGAAAACGTGGACTCAATTACCGCGGATTCAATATATGTAGATTCAATAATTGCTTTTGTAATTTGCTGATTTAATTTTGGATTAAAAAAATGTGGATTCAAATTATATTTGGGGATTCAAATTTTGCGGATCCGAAAATTGCAGATTCAAAATTTGCCTATTTATAATTTGCGGATTCATATAGTACGGATTCAAAATTTGCGGATTTAATAATTACGCATTAAAAAACGTGGATATTATTATTGCGGATTCAATATTTGTGGATGCAATAATTGCGGATTTCCTGTTTGCTTTTTTCATTTGCTGATTTAAAATCGCTGAATCAGAAACTCAGATTTAAAAAGTAGATTGCATTATTGCGGATTCAAAGAACGCGGATTCAAATAATATTTGCGGCTTCACAAAATGCGGATTCAACGAATTAGGATTTAAAAAAGGCGGATTCGAAATTTGCGAATTCATAATTTGCGAATTAAAAATTTGCGGATATAATAATTGCGGATTAAAGAAAACAGAATCATTTACTGCAAGTTCAATATTTGTGGATTCAATGATTGCGTCTGTAATTTGCTGATTTAATTACGGATTCAAAAAATGCGGATTCAGATTATATTTGCGGATTAAAAATTTGCTGATTCAAAAATGCGGATTTAATGATTGCGGATTCACTATTTGATTTTTTAATTTGCTGATTTAATGTGGATTCAAAAACAGTTAGAAAAATGTGGATTGCATAGTTGTGGAAAAAATGTTTGTGGATTTAAATTTTTTTAAATCTGCAATAATAGAATCCGCATTTTTAAATCCGCAATTATAGAATCCGGAATTATGCAATCCAAAATTTTCTACCTGAGTTTTTGAATCTGCATTTAAATCAGCAAATAAAGAAGGCAAATAGTGAATCCGGAATTATTGAATCCAAAAATAATGAATCCGCTATTTTCAAATCCGCGATTATTGAATCCGCATTTTCTAAATCCGCAATCGTTGAATCCGCATTTTTTAAATCTGCAAATTTTGAATCCGCAAATATTATATGAATCCGCGTTCTTTGATTCCGCAATTATGCAATCCACTTTTTTCAATCTGAGTTTNTATATAACAGATTCAAAATTTGCGGATTTAATAATTACGCATTAAAAAACGTGGATATAATTACTGCCGATTCAATATTTGTGGATTCAATAATTGCGGATTCACTATTTGCTTTTGTAATTTGCTGATTTAAATGCGGAGTCAAATTATATTTGCGGTTTCAAAATTTGCAGATTCAAAAATGCGGATAGAATGATTGCGGATTCACTATTTGCTTTTTCAATTTGCAGATTTAAATTGCGGATTCAAAAACTCAGATTAAAAAATATGTATTGCACAATTGTGGGTTCTACAAAATGTGGATTCAAATTATATTTGCGGATTCAAAATTTGCGTATTTGTGCATTAAAGAAAACGTGGATTCAATAATTGCGGATTCACTATTTGCTTTTTCAATTACCTCATTTAAAATTGCGGATTCAAAAACTCAGATTAAAAAATGTGTTGCACAATTGTGGGTTCTACAAAATGTGGATTCAAATTATATTTGCGGTTTCAAAATTTGTGTATTCATAATTTGCGGATTTAAAAATGCGGATTCAATGTTGGCGGATTTAGAAATTGCGGATTCAATAATTGCGGATTCAAGGAATGCGGATTCAAAGAATGCGGATGCAAATTATATTTCCGGATTAAAAATTTGCGGATTCAAAATTTGCGGATTTATATATTACGGATTTAAAATTCGCGGATTTAAAAAATGCGGATTTAATAATTCCTGATTCAAAGAAAATGAGGATTCAATTATATGGATGGATTAATGGATTCAATGTTTGTGGATTCAATAAATGAGGATTCACTATTTGCTTTTTCAATTTGCTGTTTTAAAATTGCGGATTCAAAAACCCAGTTTCAAAAATATTGATTGCACAATTGCGGATTCCTAAAATGCGGATTCAAATTATAATTTCGGATTCAAAATTGGCGGATTTAAAAAATGCGAATTCAACGATTGCTAATTTAGAAAAAGCGGATTCAATAATTGCAGATTAAAAAATTTCGGATTCAAAATTTATGTATTCATAATTTGCGGATTCCAAATTTGCGGATTTAATAATTGCGGATTAAAGAAAACGTGGACTCAATTACCGCGGATTCAATATATGTAGATTCAATAATTGCTTTTGTAATTTGCTGATTTAATTTTGGATTAAAAAAATGTGGATTCAAATTATATTTGGGGATTCAAATTTTGCGGATCCGAAAATTGCAGATTCAAAATTTGCCTATTTATAATTTGCGGATTCATATAGTACGGATTCAAAATTTGCGGATTTAATAATTACGCATTAAAAAACGTGGATATTATTATTGCGGATTCAATATTTGTGGATGCAATAATTGCGGATTTCCTGTTTGCTTTTTTCATTTGCTGATTTAAAATCGCTGAATCAGAAACTCAGATTTAAAAAGTAGATTGCATTATTGCGGATTCAAAGAACGCGGATTCAAATAATATTTGCGGCTTCACAAAATGCGGATTCAACGAATTAGGATTTAAAAAAGGCGGATTCGAAATTTGCGAATTCATAATTTGCGAATTAAAAATTTGCGGATATAATAATTGCGGATTAAAGAAAACAGAATCATTTACTGCAAGTTCAATATTTGTGGATTCAATGATTGCGTCTGTAATTTGCTGATTTAATTACGGATTCAAAAAATGCGGATTCAGATTATATTTGCGGATTAAAAATTTGCTGATTCAAAAATGCGGATTTAATGATTGCGGATTCACTATTTGATTTTTTAATTTGCTGATTTAATGTGGATTCAAAAACAGTTAGAAAAATGTGGATTGCATAGTTGTGGAAAAAATGTTTGTGGATTTAAATTTTTTTAAATCTGCAATAATAGAATCCGCATTTTTAAATCCGCATATTACGAATCCGCAAATTTTGAATCTGCAAACATAATTCGAATCCGCAATTATAGAATCCGGAATTATGCAATCCAAAATTTTCTACCTGAGTTTTTGAATCTGCATTTAAATCAGCAAATAAAGAAGGCAAATAGTGAATCCGGAATTATTGAATCCAAAAATAATGAATCCGCTATTTTCAAATCCGCGATTATTGAATCCGCATTTTCTAAATCCGCAATCGTTGAATCCGCATTTTTTAAATCTGCAAATTTTGAATCCGCAAATATTATATGAATCCGCGTTCTTTGATTCCGCAATTATGCAATCCACTTTTTTCAATCTGAGTTTTTGAATCCGCAAATTAAATCAGCATCGAAAAAGCAAATAGTGAATCCGCATTTTTGAATCCGCAAAATTTGAATCCGCACATATAATTTGAATCCGCATTTTTTAAATCCAAAATACAATCAGCAAATTACAAAAGCAATTATTGAATCCACAAATATTGAATCCGCAGTAATTGAGTCCACGTTTTCTTTAACCTGCAAATTTTAAATCCGCAAATTATGAATACGCAAATTTTGAATCCGTGATTTTCGANAAAAAAATATTGAATCAGCAATAATTGAGTCCACGTTTTCTTTAATCCGCAATTATTAAATCAGCAAATTTTGAAACCGCAATTTTCGAAACCGCAATAATGAATGCGCATTTTTTAAATCTGTAATTATTGCATCCTCCTTTTTTCCGCATTCTTTAAATCCACAATTACTGAATCCGAAAATTATGAATCCGCAAATCTGGAATCCGCAAATATTATTTGAATCCGCATTCTTCGAATCCGCAATTGAGCAATCCACATTTCCATCCAACAATCCACATCTGAGTTTTTGAAACTGCAATTTTAAATCAGGAAATTAAAAAAGAAAAAGTCAATCCGCAATTATTGAATCCACAAATACTGAATCTGCAATAATTGAATAAAAAAATATTGAATCAGCAATAATTGAGTCCACGTTTTCTTTAATCCGCAATTATTAAATCAGCAAATTTTGAAACCGCAATTTTCGAAACCGCAATAATGAATGCGCATTTTTTAAATCTGTAATTATTGCATCCTCCTTTTTTCCGCATTCTTTAAATCCACAATTACTGAATCCGAAAATTATGAATCCGCAAATCTGGAATCCGCAAATATTATTTGAATCCGCATTCTTCGAATCCGCAATTGAGCAATCCACATTTCCATCCAACAATCCACATCTGAGTTTTTGAAACTGCAATTTTAAATCAGGAAATTAAAAAAGAAAAAGTCAATCCGCAATTATTGAATCCACAAATACTGAATCTGCAATAATTGAATAAAAAAATATTGAATCAGCAATAATTGAGTCCACGTTTTCTTTAATCCGCAATTATTAAATCAGCAAATTTTGAAACCGCAATTTTCGAAACCGCAATAATGAATGCGCATTTTTTAAATCTGTAATTATTGCATCCTCCTTTTTTCCGCATTCTTTAAATCCACAATTACTGAATCCGAAAATTATGAATCCGCAAATCTGGAATCCGCAAATATTATTTGAATCCGCATTCTTCGAATCCGCAATTGAGCAATCCACATTTCCATCCAACAATCCACATCTGAGTTTTTGAAACTGCAATTTTAAATCAGGAAATTAAAAAAGAAAAAGTCAATCCGCAATTATTGAATCCACAAATACTGAATCTGCAATAATTGAATAAAAAAATATTGAATCAGCAATAATTGAGTCCACGTTTTCTTTAATCCGCAATTATTAAATCAGCAAATTTTGAAACCGCAATTTTCGAAACCGCAATAATGAATGCGCATTTTTTAAATCTGTAATTATTGCATCCTCCTTTTTTCCGCATTCTTTAAATCCACAATTACTGAATCCGAAAATTATGAATCCGCAAATCTGGAATCCGCAAATATTATTTGAATCCGCATTCTTCGAATCCGCAATTGAGCAATCCACATTTCCATCCAACAATCCACATCTGAGTTTTTGAAACTGCAATTTTAAATCAGGAAATTAAAAAAGAAAAAGTCAATCCGCAATTATTGAATCCACAAATACTGAATCTGCAATAATTGAATAAAAAAATATTGAATCAGCAATAATTGAGTCCACGTTTTCTTTAATCCGCAATTATTAAATCAGCAAATTTTGAAACCGCAATTTTCGAAACCGCAATAATGAATGCGCATTTTTTAAATCTGTAATTATTGCATCCTCCTTTTTTCCGCATTCTTTAAATCCACAATTACTGAATCCGAAAATTATGAATCCGCAAATCTGGAATCCGCAAATATTATTTGAATCCGCATTCTTCGAATCCGCAATTGAGCAATCCACATTTCCATCCAACAATCCACATCTGAGTTTTTGAAACTGCAATTTTAAATCAGGAAATTAAAAAAGAAAAAGTCAATCCGCAATTATTGAATCCACAAATACTGAATCTGCAATAATTGAATAAAAAAATATTGAATCAGCAATAATTGAGTCCACGTTTTCTTTAATCCGCAATTATTAAATCAGCAAATTTTGAAACCGCAATTTTCGAAACCGCAATAATGAATGCGCATTTTTTAAATCTGTAATTATTGCATCCTCCTTTTTTCCGCATTCTTTAAATCCACAATTACTGAATCCGAAAATTATGAATCCGCAAATCTGGAATCCGCAAATATTATTTGAATCCGCATTCTTCGAATCCGCAATTGAGCAATCCACATTTCCATCCAACAATCCACATCTGAGTTTTTGAAACTGCAATTTTAAATCAGGAAATTAAAAAAGAAAAAGTCAATCCGCAATTATTGAATCCACAAATACTGAATCTGCAATAATTGAATAAAAAAATATTGAATCAGCAATAATTGAGTCCACGTTTTCTTTAATCCGCAATTATTAAATCAGCAAATTTTGAAACCTCAATTTTCGAAACCGCAATAATGAATGCGCATTTTTTAAATCTGTAATTATTGCATCCTCCTTTTTTCCGCATTCTTTAAATCCACAATTACTGAATCCGAAAATTATGAATCCGCAAATCTGGAATCCGCAAATATTATTTGAATCCGCATTCTTCGAATCCGCAATTGAGCAATCCACATTTCCATCCAACAATCCACATCTGAGTTTTTGAAACTGCAATTTTAAATCAGGAAATTAAAAAAGAAAAAGTCAATCCGCAATTATTGAATCCACAAATACTGAATCTGCAATAATTGAATAAAAAAATATTGAATCAGCAATAATTGAGTCCACGTTTTCTTTAATCCGCAATTATTAAATCAGCAAATTTTGAAACCTCAATTTTCGAAACCGCAATAATGAATGCGCATTTTTTAAATCTGTAATTATTGCATCCTCCTTTTTTCCGCATTCTTTAAATCCACAATTACTGAATCCGAAAATTATGAATCCGCAAATCTGGAATCCGCAAATATTATTTGAATCCACATTCTTCGAATCCGCAATTGAGCAATCCACATTTCCATCCAACAATCCACATCTGAGTTTTTGAAACTGCAATTTTAAATCAGGAAATTAAAAAAGAAAAAGTCAATCCGCAATTATTGAATCCACAAATACTGAATCTGCAATAATTGAATCCACGTTTTTTAAACCGTAGTTATTAAATCCGTAAATTTTTAATCCGTAATATATGAATCTGCAAAGTATGAATATCCAAATTTTGAATCCGCAATTCACGAACCCGCAATTCACGAATCCGCAATTATTGATTTAGCAGTTTGTAAATCCGCAATCGTTGAATCCGCATTTTTAAATCCGCAAATTTTGAATCTGCAAATATAATTTGAATCCGCATTTTTAGAATCCGCAATTGTGCAATCCATATTTTTGAAACTAAGTTTTTGACTCCGCAATTTTAAATCAGCTAATTGAAAAAGCAAATAGTGAATCCGCAATTATTGAATCCACGTTTTCTTTAATCAGCAATTATGAAATCCGAAAATTTTTAACCCTGAAATTATGAATATGCAAATTTTGAATCCGCAAATTTTGAATCCGCAAATATTATTTGAATCTGCAATTATTGATTCCGCATTGTCTAAATCCTCAGTTATTGAATCCGCATTTTCTAAATCTGCAATAATAGAATCCGCATTTTTAAATCCGCATATTATGAATCCGCAAATTTAGAATCCGCAAATATAATTCGAATCCGCATTTTTAGAATCTGCAATTATGCAATCCAAAATTTTCTATCTGAGTTTTTGAATCTGCATTTAAATCAGCAAATAAAAAAGCAAAAAGTGAATCCGCAATTATTGAATCCAAAAATATTGATACTCCAAAAATACCTGCAATAATGCAGATGTCTGGATGTGATTTATCTGCAGTAGGAAGTTCCAAGTCTGTCTTCCCATAGAAGAGCTTGCAGATTCATTTGTAAGCTACATTCAGCTTGAGTTTAGGTGTATGATATTCTTATTTAGAAACGGCAATGAGACATCTTCTATATGTCAATGCAAATAAATTTTTCGCTTTGAATTCAAAAAGTTATTTTCAAATATCCGTCAATTTCATGTCACTTCATCTGCAAATTCAAGTTATTTGCGTAGAATGTTAAAGAGAACTTCAAATATTTGAATTTAAGAAATTCATAAAATTTTGAATTGAAATTAAATCGATCTATGCAGATTTTTAAGCTTTGATTTTAGAAAGTATTTTCTTAAAGATTAACAATAACATTCAACATTTGCATGTCTATTAAAATTNTCCGCATTTTTGAATGAGCAATTATTGGATTTTTTAATCCGCAAAAAATGGATCCGAATTTTTGAATTCGCAATTCTTGGATCCGCAATGATTGAATCCGAATTATAGAATCAGCAACTATTGGATCCGCATTTTTAAATCATCATTTTTGGATCCGCAATTATCGAATCAGGAATCATTGAATCAGCAATTATCGAATCCGCAATGATTGAATCCGAAATTATCGAATCCGCAATTATTGGATTCGCATTTTTGAATCCTCATTTTTGGATCAGCAATTATCGAATCCGCAATGATTGAATCCGCAATTATCGAAACCGCAATCATTGGATCAGCATTATTGAATCCGCAATTATCGAATCCGCAATTATGGAATCGGCAATTATCAAATCCACAATTATTGGATCCGCATTTTATGAATCCTCATTTTTGGATCCGCAATTATCGAATCTGCAATGGTTGAATCCGCAATTATCGAAACCGCAATCATTGGATCAGCATTATTGGATCCGCAATAATGGAATCCGAAATCATTGGATCCGCATTTTTGAATCAGCAATTATCGAATCCGCAATGATTGAATCCGCATTTTTGAATCCTCATTTTTTGGATCCGCAATAATCGAGTCCGCAATCATTGGATCCGCATTTTTGAATCCTCATTTTTGGATCCGCAATAATCGAATCCGCAATCATTGGATCCGCATTTTTGAATCCGCAATTATTGGATTCGCATTTTTGAATCCTCATTTTTTGGATCCGCATTTTTGAATCCGCAATTACCGAATCCGCAATCATTGGAACTGCATTTTCGAATCCGCAATTATCGAATCCGCAATGATTGAATCCGCAATATCGAATCCGCAATGATTGAATCCGCATTTTTGAATCCTCATTGTTGGATCCGCAATTATCGAATCTGCAATGGTTGAATCCGCAATTATCGAAACCGCAATCATTGGATCAGCATTATTGAATCCGCAAATATGGAATCGGCAATTATCGAATCCGCAATGATTGAATCCGCAATTATCAAATCCGCAATTATTGGAACCGCATTTTATGAAACCTCATGTTTGGATCCGCAATAATGGAATCCGAAATCATTGGATCCGCATTTTTGAATACGCAATTATCGAATCCGCAATGATTGAATCCGCATTTTTGAATCCTCATTTTTGGATCCGCAATAATCGAATCCGCAATCATTGGATCCGCATTTTTGAATCCTCATTTTTGGATCCGCAATAATCGAATCCGCAATCATTGGATCCGCATTTTTGAATCCGCATTTTTGGATCCGCAATAATCGAATCCGCAATCATTGGATCCGCATTTTTGAATCCGCAATTATTGGATTCGCATTTTTGAATCCTCATTTTTCGATCCGCAATTATCGAATCCGCAATCATTGGAACTGCATGTTTGAATCCGCAATTATCGAATCCGAAATGATTGAATCCGCATTTTTTGAATCAGCAACTATTGAATCCGCAATCATTGGATCCGCATTTTGAATCCGCAATTATCGAATCCGCAATGATTGAATCCGCATTTTTGATCCGCAATAATCGAATCCGCAATCATTGGATCCGCATTTTTGAATCCGTAATAATCGAATCCGCAAGCATTGGATCCGCATTTTTGAATCTGCAATTATTGAATTCGCAATCATTGGAACCGCATTTTTGAATCCTCATTTTGTGATCCGCAATAATCGAATCTGAAATCATTGGATCCGCATTTTTTGAATCAGCAACTATTGAATCCGCAATCATTGGATCCTCATTTTTGGATCCGCAATAATCGAATCCGCAATCATTGGATCCGCATTTTTGAATCCGCAATTATCGAATCCGCAATGATTGAATCCGCATTTTTGATCCGCAATAATCGAATCCGCAATCATTGGATCCGCATTTTTGAATCCGCAATTATCGAATCCGCAAGCATTGGATCCGCATTTTTGAATCTGCAATTATTGAATTCGCAATCATTGGAACCGCATTTTTGAATCCTCATTTTGTGATCCGCAATAATCGAATCTGAAATCATTGGATCCGCATTTTTTGAATCAGCAACTATTGAATCCGCAATCATTGGATCCTCATTTTTGGATCCGCAATAATCGAATCCGCAATCATTGGATCCGCATTTTTGAATCCTCATTTTTGGATCCGCAATAATCGAATCCGCAATCATTGGATCCGCATTTTTGAATCCTCATTTTTGGATCCGCAATAATCGAATCCGCAATCATTGGATCCGCATTTTTGAATCCGCAATTATTGGATTCGCATTTATCGAATCCGCAATCATTGGATCCTCAATCATTGGATCCGCATTTTTGAATCAGCAATTATCGAATCCGCAATCATTGGAACTGCATTTTTGAATCCGCAATGATTGAATCCGCAATATCGAATCCGCAATGATTGAATCCGCATTTTTGAATCCTCATCGTTGGATCCGCAATAATCGAATCCGCAATAATCGAATCCGCAATCATTGGATCCGTATTTTTTGAATCCGCAATCATTGGATCCGCATTTTTGAATCCGCAATAATCGAATCCGCAATAATCGAATACGCAATCATTGGATCCGCAATTATGGAATCGGCAATTATCGAATCCGCAATGATTGAATCCGCAATAATCGAATCCGCAATCATTAGATCCGCATTTTTGAATCCGCAATCATTGGATCAGCATTTTTGAATCCGCAATTATCGAATCCGCAATGAATGAATCCGCAATATCGAATCCGCAATGATTGAATCCGCATTTTTGAATCCTCATTTTTGGATCCGCGATTATCGAATCCGCAATCATTGGATCCGCATTTTTGAATCCGCAATTATCGAATCCGCAATGATTGAATCCGAAATTATCGAATCCGCAATTATTGGATTCGCATTTTTGAATCCTCATTTTTGGATCCGCAATTATCGAATCCGCAATGATTGAATCCGCAATTATCGAAACCGCAATCATTGGATCAGCATTATTGAATCCGCAATTATCGAATCCGCAATTATGGAATCGGCAATTATCAAATCCGCAATTATTGGATCCGCATTTTATGAATCCTCATTTTTGGATCCGCAATTATCGAATCTGCAATGATTGAATCCGCAATTATCGAAACCGCAATCATTGGATCAGCATTATTGAATCCGCAATTATCGAATCCGCAATTATGGAATCGGCAATTATCAAATCCGCAATTATTGGATCCGCATTTTATGAATCCTCATTTTTGGATCCGCAATTATCGAATCTGCAATGATTGAATCCGCAATTATCGAAACCGCAATAATTGGATCAGCATTATTGAATCCGCAATTATGGAATCGGCAATTATCGAATCCGCAATGATTGAATCCGCAATTATCAAATCCGCAATTATCAAATCCGCAATTATTGGATCCGCATTTTATGAAACCTCATTTTTGGATCCGCAATAATCGAATCCGCAATCATTGGATCCGCATTTTTGAATCCGCAATTATTCGATTCGCATTTTTGAATCCGCAATAATCGAATCCGCAATAATCGAATCCGCAATTATGGAATCGGCAATTATCGAATCCGCAATGATTGAATCAGCAATAATCGAATCCGCAATCGATGGATCCGCATTTATGAATCCGCAATTATCGAATCCGCAATAATTGGATCCGCATTTTTGAATCCGCAATCATTGGATCAGCATTTTTTAATCCGCAATCATTGGATCAGCATTTTTGAATCCGCAATAATGGAATCCGCAATTATGGAATCGGCAATTAGCGAATCCGCAATGATTGAATCCGCAATCATTGGATCAGTATTTTTGAATCCGCAATTATCGAATCCGCAATGGTTGAATCCGCAATATCGAATCCGCAATGATTGAATCCGCATTTTTGAATCCTCATTTTTGGATCCGCAATTATCGAATCCGCAATCATTGGATCCGCATTTTTGAATCCGCAATTATCGAATCCGCAATGATTGAATCCGAAATTATCAAATCCGCAATTATTGGATTCGCATTTTTAATCCTCATTTTTGGATCCGCAATTATCGAATCCGCAATGATTGAATCCGCAATTATCGAGTCCGCAATGATTGAATCCGCAATTATCGAAACCGCAATCATTGAATCAGCATTATTGAATCCGCAATTATCGAATCCGCAATTATGGAATCGGCAATTATCGAATCCGCAATTATTGGATCCGCATTTTATGAATCCTCATTTTTGGATCCGCAATTATCGAATCTGCAATGATTGAATCCGCAATTATCGAATCCGCAATCATTGGATCAGCATAATTGAATACGCAATCATTGGATCAGCATAATTGAATCCGCAATTATCGAATCCGCAATGATTGAATCCGCAATTATCAAATCCGCAATTATTGGATCCGCAATTTATGAATCCTCATGTTTGGATCCGCAATAATCGAATCCGCAATTATTGAATCAGCAATAATTGAATCCGCAATCATTGGATCCGCATTTTTGAATCCGCAATTATCGAATCCGCAATGATTGAATCCGCATTTTTGAATCCTCATTTTTGGATCCGCAATAATCGAATCCGCAATCATTGGATCCGCATTTTTGAATCCTCATTTTTGGATCCGCAATAATTGAATCCGCAATCATTGGATCCGCATTTTTGAATCCGCAATTATCGAATCCGCAATGATTGAATCCGCATTTTTGAATCCTCATTTTTGGATCCGCAATAATCGAATCCGCAATCATTGGATCCGCATTTTTGAATCCGCAATTATCGAATCCGCAATGATTGAATCCGCATTTTTGAATCCTCATTTTTGGATCCGCAATAATCGAATCCGCAATCATTGGATCCGCATTTTTGAATCCGCAATTATCGAATCCGCAATGATTGAATCCGCATTTTTGAATCCTCATTTTTGGATCCGCAATAATCGAATCCGCAATCATTGGATCCGCATTTTTGAATCCGCAATTATCGAATCCGCAATGATTGAATCCGCATTTTTGAATCCTCATTTTTGGATCCGCAATAATCGAATCCGCAATCATTGGATCCGCATTTTTGAATCCGCAATTATCGAATCCGCAATGATTGAATCCGCATTTTTGAATCCTCATTGTTGGATCCGCAATTATCGAATCTGCAATGGTTGAATCCGCAATTATCGAAACCGCAATCATTGGATCAGCATTATTGGATCCGCAATAATCGAATCCGAAATCATTGGATCCGCATTTTTGAATCAGCAACTATCGAATCCGCAATCTTTGGATCCTCATTTTTGGATCCGCAATAATCGAATCCGCAATCATTGGATCCGCATTTTTGAATCCGCAATCATTGGATCAGCATTTTTGAATCCGCAATTATCGAATCCGCAATGATTGAATCCGCAATATCGAATCCGCAATGATTGAATCCGCATTTTTGAATCCTCATTTTTGGATCCGCAATTATCGAATCCGCAATCATTGGATCCGCATTTTTGAATCCGCAATTATCGAATCCGCAATGATTGAATCCGCAATTATCGAATCCGCAATGATTGAATCCGCATTTTTGAATCCTCATTTTTGGATCCGCAATTATCGAATCCGCAATCATTGGATCCGCATTTTTGAATCCGCAATAATCGAATCCGCAATCATTGGATCCGCATTTTTGAATCCGCAATCATTGGATCAGCATTTTTGAATCCGCAATTATCGAATCCGCAATCATTGGATCCGCATTTTTGAATCCGCAATTATCGAATCCGCAATGATTGAATCCGAAATTATCGAATCCGCAATTATTGGATTCGCATTTTTGAATCCTCATTTTTGGATCCGCAATTATCGAATCCGCAATGATCGAATCCGCAATTATCGAATCCGCAATTATGGAATCGGCAATTATCGAATCTGCAATTATTGGATCCGCATTTTATGAATCCTCATTTTTGGATCCGCAATTATCGAATCTGCAATGATTGAATCCGCAATTATCGAATCCGCAATCATTGGATCAGCATAATTGAATCCGCGGTCATTGGATCAGCATAATTGAATCCGCAATTATCGAATCCGCAATGATTGAATCCGCAATTATCAAATCCGCAATTATTGGATTCGCATTTTATGAATCCTCATGTTTGGATCCGCAATAATCGAATCCGCAATAATCGAATCCGCCATCATTGGATCCGTATTTTTTGAATCCGCAATCATTGGATCCGCATTTTTGAATCCGCAATAATCGAATCCGCAAGCATTGGATCCGCATTTTTGAATCTGCAATTATTGGATCAGCATTTTTGAATCCGCAATAATCGAATCCGCAATTATGGAATCTGCAATTATCGAATCCGCAATGATTGAATCCGCAATGATTGAATCCGCAATTATTGAATCCGCATTTTTGAATCCTCATTTTTGGATCCGCAATTATCGAATCCGCAATCATTGGATCCGCATTTTTGAATCCGCAATTATCGAATCCGCAATGATTGAATCCGCATTTTTGAATCCTCATTTTTGGATCCGCAATTATCGAATCCGCAATCATTGGATCCGCATTTTTGAATCCGCAATTATCGAATCCGCAATGATTGAATCCGCATTTTTGAATCCTCATTTTTGGATCCGCAATTATCGAATCCGCAATCATTGGATCCGCATTTTTGAATCCGCAATTATCGAATCCGCAATGATTGAATCCGCATTTTTGAATCCTCATTTTTGGATCCGCAATTATCGAATCCGCAATCATTGGATCCGCATTTTTGAATCCGCAATTATCGAATCCGCAATGATTGAATCCGCATTTTTGAATCCTCATTTTTGGATCCGCAATTATCGAATCCGCAATCATTGGATCCGCATTTTTGAATCCGCAATTATCGAATCCGCAATGATTGAATCCGCATTTTTGAATCCTCATTTTTGGATCCGCAATTATCGAATCCGCAATCATTGGATCCGCATTTTTGAATCCGCAATTATCGAATCCGCAATGATTGAATCCGCATTTTTGAATCCTCATTTTTGGATCCGCAATTATCGAATCCGCAATCATTGGATCCGCATTTTTGAATCCGCAATTATCGAATCCGCAATGATTGAATCCGCATTTTTGAATCCTCATTTTTGGATCCGCAATTATCGAATCCGCAATCATTGGATCCGCATTTTTGAATCCGCAATTATCGAATCCGCAATGATTGAATCCGCATTTTTGAATCCTCATTTTTGGATCCGCAATTATCGAATCCGCAATCATTGGATCCGCATTTTTGAATCCGCAATTATCGAATCCGCAATGATTGAATCCGCATTTTTGAATCCTCATTTTTGGATCCGCAATTATCGAATCCGCAATCATTGGATCCGCATTTTTGAATCCGCAATTATCGAATCCGCAATGATTGAATCCGCATTTTTGAATCCTCATTTTTGGATCCGCAATTATCGAATCCGCAATCATTGGATCCGCATTTTTGAATCCGCAATTATCGAATCCGCAATGATTGAATCCGCATTTTTGAATCCTCATTTTTGGATCCGCAATTATCGAATCCGCAATCATTGGATCCGCATTTTTGAATCCGCAATTATCGAATCCGCAATGATTGAATCCGCATTTTTGAATCCTCATTTTTGGATCCGCAATAATCGAATCCGCAATCATTGGATCCGCATTTTTGAATCCGCAATTATCGAATCCGCAATGATTGAATCCGCAATTATCGAAACCGCAATCATTGAATCAGCATTATTGAATCCGCAATTATCGAATCCGCAATGATTGAATCCGCAATTATCGAGTCCGCAATGATTGAATCCGCAATTATCGAAACCGCAATCATTGAATCAGCATTATTGAATCCGCAATTATGGAATCGGCAATTATCGAATCCGCAATTATTGGATCCGCATTTTATGAATCCTCATTTTTGGATCCGCAATTATCGAATCTGCAATGATTGAATCCGCAATTATCGAATCCGCAATCATTGGATCAGCATAATTGAATCTGCAATCGTTGGATCAGCATAATTGCACCCGCAATTATCGAATCCGCAATGATTGAATCCGCAATTATCAAATCCGCAATTATTGGATCCGCATTTTATGAATCCTCATGTTTGGATCCGCAATAATCGAATCCGATATCATTGGATCCGCATTTTTGAATCAGCAACTATCGAATCCGCAATCATTGGATCCGCATTTTTGGATCCGCAATAATCGAATCCGCAATCATTGGATCCGCATTTTTGAATCCTCATTTTTGGATCCGCAATAATTGAATCCGCAATCATTGGATCCGCATTTTTGAATCCGCAATTATTTGATTCGCATTTTTGAATCCTCATTTTTCGATCCGCAATTATCGAATCCGCAATCATTGGAACTGCATGTTTGAATCCGCAATTATCGAATCCGAAATGATTGAATCCGCATTTTTTGAATCAGCAACTATTGAATCCGCAATCATTGGATCCGCATTTTGAATCCGCAATTATCGAATCCGCAATGATTGAATCCGCAATTATCGAATCCGCAATGTTTGAATCCGCATTTTTGAATCCTCATTTTTGATCCGCAATAATCGAATCCGCAATCATTGGATCCGCATTTTTGAATCCGTAATAATCGAATCCGCAAGCATTGGATCCGCATTTTTGAATCTACAATTATTGAATTCGTAATCATTGGAACCGCATTTTTGAATCCTCATTTTGTGATCCGCAATAATCGAATCTGAAATCATTGGATCCGCATTTTTTGAATCAGCAACTATTGAATCCGCAATCATTGGATCCTCATTTTTGGATCCGCAATAATCGAATCCGCAATCATTGGATCCGCATTTTTGAATCCGTAATAATCGAATCCGCAATCATTGGATCCGCATTTTTGAATCCTCATTTTGTGATCCGCAAAAATCGAATCCGAAATCATTGGATCCGCATTTTTGAATCAGCAACTATTGAATCCGCAATCATTGGATCCGCAATTATGAATCCGCAATTATCGAATCCGCATTTTTGAATCCTCATTTTTGGATCCGCAATAATCGAATCCGCAATTATTGAATCAGCAATGATTGAATCCGCAATTATTGGATCCGCATTTTTGAATCCGCAATTATTGGATTCGCAATTATAGAATCGGCAATTATCGAATCCGCAATGATTGAATCCGCAATTACTGGATCCGCATTTATGAATCCGCAACTATCGAATCCGAAATAGTTGGAACCGCATCTTTGAATCCGCAATTATCGAATCCGCAATGATTGAATCCGCAATTATCGAACCCGCAATGATTGAATCCGCATTTTTGAATCCTCATTTTTGGATCCGCAATAATCGAATCCGCAATGATTGAATCCGCAATGATTGAATCCGCAATTATTGGATCCGCAATTATTGGATCCGCATTTTTGAATCCTTATTTTTGGATCCGCAATTATCGAATCCGCAATCATTGGATCCCCATTTTTGAATGAGCAATTATTGGATTTTTGAAACCACAAAAATGGTTCCGCATTTTTGAATCCGCAATTATCGAATCCGCAATTATTGGATCCGCAATTATTGGATCAGCATTTTCGAATCCGCAATTATTGGATTTTCGAATCCGCAAAAAATGGATCCGCATTTTGAATCCGCAATTATTTGATCCGCAATGTTATAATCCGCAATTATCGAATCCGCAATTATTGGATTCGCATTTTTGAATCTTCATTTTTGGATCCGCAATTTTCGAATCCGCAATGATTGAATCCGCAATTATTGGATCCGCATATTTGAATCCGGAAAATTTGGATCAGCGATGACTCAATCCGCAATTATTGGATCCGCATTTTTGAATGAGCAATTATAGGATTTTTGAATCCGCAAAAAAGGCATCTGCGTTTTTGAATCCGCAATTATCGAATCCGCAATTATTGGATTCGCATTTTTCAATCCTCATTTTTGGATCCGCAATTATCGAATCCGAAATCATTGGATCCGCATTTTTGGATCCGCAATAATCGAATCCGCAATCATTGGATCCGCATTTTTGAATCCTCATTTTTGGATCCGCAATTATCGAATCCGCAATTATTGGATCCGCATTTTTGAATCCGCAATTATCGGATTCGCATTGTTGAATCCGGAAAATTTGGATCATCGATTATTGAATCCGCAATTATCTAATCAGCATTTTTGAATCTGGAAAATTTGGATCCGCAATGATTGAATCCGAAATTACCGAATCCGCAGTTATTGGATCCGCATTTTGAATCCGCAGTTATTGGATCCGCATTTTGAATCCTCATTTTTGGATCCGCAATCATTGAATCCTCATTTCGGATCCGCAATCATGGAATTCTCATTTTGAATCCGCAATATGAATCCTCAATGATTGAATCAACAATTAAAAATTTGCAAAAAGAATTTGCAATGATTCTATCCGCATTTCTGAATACGCAAAACGAATCCGAATTGATTGGATCCGCATTTTTCATTGAATACACAATTTTGAATTTGCAAAAAGAATTTGCAATGATTCGATCCGCATTTCTGAATACGCAAAACGAATCCGAATTGATTGGATCCGCATTTTGAATCCGCAAAGATTGGATCCGCATTTTTGAATCTTCGTTTTTGGATCCGCAATCATTTAATCCACATTTTTTAATCCGCATTTTCGAATCCGCAAAATGAAAACTTAATAATTGAATCAGCATTTTTGGATGCTCATTTATGAATACTCAATCATTGAATCCACAATTTTGTATCCTCAATGATTGGATCCGCATTTTTGAATCCTCATTTTGATTCCTCAATCATTAGATCCGCATTTCTGAGTACTCGAATCGAATCCGACTTGATTGGATCCGCTTTATGAATTTTAATTTTTGAATCCACAAAATGAATCCGCATTTTTGAATCCGCAATGCTTCGGTCCGCATTTTTTAATCAGCAAAGATCGGATCCGCAATTTTGAATTCGCAATATGAATCCGCAATGATTGTATCCTCATTTTTGAATCCGCAAAGTTAATCCTCAATCATTGAATCCGCTTTTTTGAATCCTCATTTTTGAATCAGCAAAGTTAATCCTCAATCATTGAATCCGCATTTTTGGATCCTCATTTTCGAATCCGCAAATGAATCCTCAATGAATGAATCCGTATTTTTGCATCCTCATTTTCTTATCCGCAAAATGAATCCGCAATGATTGGATCCGCATTTTTTAAACCAAAAAATGAATCCTCAATGGTTGAATCCGCATTTTTGAATCCG
>KZ308759.1:282350-385196 GCA_000376725.2 Ladona fulva | reverse complement strand
ACTGAATCCGCAAATTATGAATATGCAAATTTTGAATCCGCAAATTTTGAATCTGCAAATATTATTTTAATCCGCATTCTTTGAATCCGCAATTATGCAATCCACTTTTTTAAATCTGAGTTTTTGAGTCCGCAATTTTAAATCAGCAAATTGAAAAAGCAAATAGTGAATCCGTAATTATTGGATCCACAAATATTGAATCCACCTTTTTTAAAATCCGCAATTATTAAATACGCATTTTTTAATCCGTAAATTTTGAATCCGCATTATTTGAATCCGCAAATTTTGAATTTGGAAATATAATTTGAATCCGGAAATATAATTTAAATCTGCGATTTTTGAATCCGCATTTTTTTTTAATCCACAAATATTTAATCCACATTTTTAAATCCGCAAATTTTGAATCAACAAAATTAAAACCTAATTTTGAATCCGTAATATTAGATCAAATCCGATAAAATGAATCTGCAATTATTTAATCCGCATATTTTTAATCCACAATTACCTTAACCAATTACCAATTAACTCATTTATCTTTTTAGTCGCTCGTCGGCGCTGTCACTGTTATTCGTTTGGACGAACATTTCGCTTGTTACATTCCCCATATGACCCTAAAAATATGATCCACAAATCAAATTTTTAATACGCATTTCTTTGAATTCACATTTTTTAATCCGCAATTTCAAAGAAGAAATTGAATTTTAATCCGCATTCTTTGAATCCGCAAAATTTTATATTCGCAATAAGTGAATCAGCATTTTTGAACCGCGTTTTTTAATCCGCTATTTTAAATCCGCAAATATTAAATCCGCAATTTTGAATCCGCAAATTTTAAATTAGCAAATTTGAAACCGTAATTTTAATTCTCAAAATATGAATCAGGAAATTTGAATCCACATATTTAAATTCGCAAATTTGAATCCTCAATGTTTAATCCGCTAACTTTAAATCCATAATATTGAATCCGCAAATTTTGAAATCGCAATTAGAAGAATCCACATTTTTAGTATCCATAAAAACAATCTACAACTTAATTCACAATTTATAATCCTCAATCTTAGATTCAATTCAATCAGAAATTTTGAATCCGCAAATGAAATCCCCATTTCCGAAAACGCTTTTTTGAATCCGCAAATTTTAAATCCGCAACTTGAATCCGTAATTGTGATTCCTCATTTTTTTAACCCTAAAATTTTGAATTCGCAAATTGAATATGGATCCGTAATTTTGAATCCTTAGATTGAAATTAAATCCATAAATTTGAATGCACAAATGTATTTTTGCATCCTCATTTTCTTATCCGCAAAATGAATCCGCAATGATTGGATCCGCATTTTTTAAACCAAAAAATGAATCCTCAATGGTTGAATCCGCATTTTTGAATCCGTTAAGTTAATCCCCAATGATTGAATCCGCAAAAGAATCCGCAAAGATTTGGTCCGCATTTTTGAATCCGCAAAATGAACACTCAATCATTTAATCCGCATTTTTGAATCCGCAAAAATGAATTCGCAGTCATTGGATCTGCATTTCTGAGTTATATATTATTACATACTATTATAATTATAAGGATCTTAATCTTCGGATTTAGTTTTAATTCCACAAACTGGATCTGCATTTTGTGAATCCGTTATATAGAAGACACTATAACTAATAAGCAAATTTTGAGACAGTTAATTTAATTTGAATCATTATTATTTAAATCCGAAAAATGTTTGCATATTCAGAATAAATTTACGGATTCAAAATATGCGGATATAAAAATCGCGGATTCAATATTTGCTGTTACTATTTGCTTATTTAAAATTGCTGATTCAAAAACGCATATTTAGAAATGCGGATCGAAATATTGCGGATTTAAATTCAATATGCGGATTGAATATGCGAATTCAAAATTTGTGGATATTATTTCTCGGTTTCAAAAAATGTGGATTCTATTATTGCAGATTCGTTTATTGGATTAAAACAGCGGATACGAATTTGCTTATTTAAAATATTCGGATTCGAATTTTCTTATTTAAATTTTGCGTATGCAAACAGTATTTAAATTTGCAGATTTAAGTATATGGATTTAAAATTTCGGATTCAGAGACGCAAATTCAAAAATGCGGAACAAATTGTAGCGGTTTCNAATATGAACCTCAAAATATGACCATCTAAATCTGACCCACAAAATATGACCAACAAGATCTGACCCACAAAATGTGACCCTCTTAATATGACCAACAAAATATGACACACATAATATGACCCACAAAATATGAACCTCAAAATATGACCATCTAAATCTGATCCACAAAATATGACCAACAAGATCTGACCCACAAAATGTGACCCTCTTAATATGACGCTCTATGTATGATCCACAAAATATGACCCTCTAAATATGACCAACAAAATATGACACACATAATTTGACCCTCAAAATATTACCCTCTAAATATGACCTACAAAATTTTACCCATTATATATATGTCCAACAATATATGACCCACAATATATGGCCCACAAAGTATGACTCACAAAATATGACCAACGAAATATAACACACAAATATGGACCCAAAAAAGGAAACAAAATAGAATTCACAAAATAGAGCCCACAAAATATCCACAATATTTGACCCTTTAAATATGACCAAAAAATATGACCCACATAAATATTACCCTTTAAATATGACCTACAAACGGTGACCTTTAAAATATGACCCTCTGTATTTGACCCACAAAAAATTACCAACTAAATATGACCCTCTATATATTACCCTCAAAATATCACCTACAAAATATGACCCACAAAATATGACCCACAAAATATGACCGTAAAAAGATGACCCTCTAAAAATAGCCCTAAAATTATGACCTTCTAAATAACCCACAAAATATGACCCACAAAATAGGACCCCAAAACAGGAATGTACAAAATAGAATTCACAAAATAGAATCCACAAAATATGACCTTAACATTATGACCTTAACATTATGACCCACATAGTATGACCCTAAAAATATGACCCTTTTAATATGACGTACAAAAGATGACCCACAAATATTACCTTCTAAATATGACCGTCAAAATATGACCCACAAAATATGACCCTCTAAATATGACACACAAAATATGACCCACAAAATGGGACCCACAAAATATTACCCACAAAGTATGACCAACAAAATATAACACTAAATATGACCAACAAAATATGACCCTCTGAATATGACCATCTAAATACGACCCTCAAAATATGAGCATCAAAATAAGGCCCACAAAATGTGACCTACAAAATATGACCATCAATATATGCTCCTCAATATATGACCCACAAAATATGCAGCAGTCGGCAGCAGTAACTGTGGCATTCTTAAGGTTTCGGTCAATCGGCAGTAGTAACTATGACTCTCTTACGGTTTCCGTCAATAGGCGGCAGTAACTATTACTCTCTTAAGGTTACCGTCCATCGGCGGCAGTAACTATGACTTTCTTAATGTTTCCGCCAATCGGCAGCAGTAACTATGACTCTCTTAAGGTTTCCGTCAATCGGTGGCAGTAACCAAGACTCTCTTAAGGTTTGTACTCTCTCTGGCTTGGGCGGGAGTAACTATGACTCTCTTGGGGGTTGTGCCCGCGACCCCCCCAGTATGGGATGAGTTGCTCGGGTAGATGCGCCCTAGTTTTCACGCTATGTTAGCACTACCACAAGGAAGTGAAGCGATTATATAGCCTCTCCTTCAAGTGTCAACCCCGCCTCCTCGTGGTATCCGCTGGGGGGTTCGGGGAAGGTGGTGTAGGGCAGGCCCACGCGGCCCGACCCACCCAACCCGGACCCGCGAAAGGGGCTCTGGCGCCGGCAACCAGTCCGTAGAAATCTGGTACCTCGGGGTGGAGTGAAGTCGAGCCCCACGGTGTGTCAGGCTGCACCGTGCACTCCACGTTTGGAGTTGGCTTCGAGGGGGCTGTGCCGCTAGGTACGAGGTGTTACGTCTCCGTTCGCGCGGTCCTTTTTGGAGGGGCACGACGTTTTCCGGGTAAGTGGTTCCCGCCACGAATCCCGACGGCTCAGGGGCAGCCTGGCCCTAGCTCTTGTTTTAGCAGGACCACCACGGTCGTGCCCCCCTCGGTGGGTTAGAACCGAAAATTGTAGTGGATTTTGCAGGGGAAAATCGGGCCTGTGCCTGTGCTGGACACTCACGTGATACTGCAGGCGGTGTAACCTGGATTGATCGGGCAGGGTAGTTGTAAGCTCGTGGTATATTAGGTTACAGAAGTATCTTGTAAAATCTACTCTTAGAAAATTTCTATCAATCTGCGAAAAATGTAAATTCGAATTTCAAAAATTTGCATGGTTTTCTGGTACATTTGGACCTCCTGAACCCGAATCCGGCGTTATTTCGTCCGAGCTCTTCAAAAAAGGGAGAAAATCGACTTCAAAGTCTTGAAAAATGTATTTTCTGAAAATGCGAATTTCGAAAATTCGACTTCCTTTCCTTACCTGCAGAGGTTGTTTCTTTTACAAAATTAAATTATAAACAATGGTCCTAAGAAATTGAGACAAGTGCTAAAAGAAAGGAAAATNCTAGGAATTAGTTGGGTGGACAGAATAAAAAATGAAGAGGTGTGCAAGAGAGTGAATGAGAAGGGGAATGCGCTATGGAAGAGTATTGTGAAAAGAAGAGCAGAACTGGTGGGGCATATACTGAGACACGAGAGTCTAGTAAAAACTGTATTAGAGGGAATGGTGGAGGGAGTACGATACAGAGGGAGGCCAAGGGAAGAATATCTAGCACAAGTGAGAATGGATGCAGGAGCAGCATCCTATGAAGAAATGAAAAGGAAGTTTCAGAAAAGAGATGAATGGAGATCTATATTCAAACCAATCTAAGGATTGTTAACTACAAGAAGAAGAAGATCTTACGGCAGAATATTTTGTGCTTAGGAGGACCAGATATATACGATAATAGATATATTTTTAAACTAAATTAAGTCCCGTCATGCTTGAAGGGGGCTAGTGTTTACTAGTTTTTAATAAAATTCATCAACTTTATACATTGATAGACTCATAGTGCAGATATATCCGCACTGCACTGTGCCTACAACTATATATAGTTGTAGGCACAGATGAAATTTCCTCTGCAGAGATTTTTCCTTCAGAATTTGAGGTTTACAGGGGAGATAGAGATGGAAAAGGGGGCGGTGTTTTCATTTGTGTAACTAAAAATTATTCTATTTTGGTCGTATCAAGGGACAGCGAGTTTGAAATTTTAACGGTAGAAATACGAGAGAATACAAGCTGACGAAAATTGCAGGTAGTCTGATTACAGACTCCCTGGAGGAGATTTAAATAAGATAGAGAGGCTTTTGGAAATTACCTGTGAAGCTAAGAACATTCGTAAATCATGTACAATTCAATTGCGAGTGACTTAAACCTACCTCATGTTGTCTGGTCAGGGAAGAAAGGCTTATTAGTAAATACATTAGTGGGGGAGGGTGGCTTTCAGCAGGTGGTAAATGACGCAAAGCAAAATATGTACTAACTCAATACACGTTTTTCTAGTAAGACCTCAGGAATTGCCCAAATCTTGAGAAAATCTACCTGGGATCAGTGACCATATGGCAGTGTATCTAGAACTTTTCTGGGGCCATAAAAATATAACAAACACAAAGAATAAGGTCACATATAGTTTTCAGAAGGCAAATGTCGTAGGTTATCAAGACTCCCTAAGAGAGGAATTTCAACGTTGGGTAAATAATGGCACAGACATTAAGGAGGTATGGAATGATTTTAAAAATATTTTGAACATAGTATTAGAAAAATATGTTCCAACTAAAAGGCTAAAAGGTAATGCGGACCCAGAATTTTATAACGCGGAAATACGGTCTTTGAAGCGTAAGTCAAGAGCCTTACATAAAAGAAAGAGTACTGAAGAAAGTATGACTAAATATCGCGAAGTTATTAAATTGTTAAATCGCAAGAAAAGGGACGCGAAGAATAAATTCTTGTATGATATGCTAAACGTAAATGGTGGCAGTTCCTTTTACAAATACACGAAGCGTAGGAAAAAAGGAGAATGCGGGGTAGACAGAATTTACGAATGGAAGGCTTAAAACTGACAGTACAGAAATAGCAAATGAATTTGGACATTACTTTTCTAGTACATATAAAGTATCGGATCATTCAACAAAAGATTTCAAACAAGATATATAAGATATGTCCCATTAATCCTTCGATATTTCCTTCTTTCACAATAGGTTACAATGATATCCTTAAGAAAGTGAGAAAGTTAAAAAATAATAAAAGTCAGGGACCGGACGGAATAAGAAATGAAATGATTAAATTGGAAGATCAGGAAATCGTCCCCTACCTTAGAAGAATATTCAATATATGCATTAATGATAACCAAATCCCTAGAGATTGGAAAACTGCTCCAGTAGTACCCATACTCAAGGGAGTAAATAAAAGATTAGTTAAGAACTATAGACCTATAAGTTTAACGAGTGTCGTTTGCAAATTGTTTGAAAGAATGATCGCTGATTACTGAAGACTTTTGGGAGATGAAAGGATGAAGGCCAACACGGTTTTAGGAAAGGATACTCGGGTGAGTCTCAGTTGTTAAGTTTGCATCAGGATTTAATAGAAGCTCAGGATAAAGGAGAACAGGTTGATGGAATCGTGATAGATTTGATGTTGTGGATCATGAACTGCTTATGAACAAAATCAAAATTAAGGAGTTATATAATAGAATAGTAAAATGGATAGAATCATTTATTAAAGGCAGAAATCAAAAGGTAAAAATTGTTGATTCGCAATCCACTGAGATATAGGTAACATCAGGAGTTGTGCAAGGAAGTATGTTAGGACCGTTACTGTTCCTCATGTTCATCAACGACATGCAGGATGTGGTTAAATCTAAAGTCAGATTATTTGCCGATTATTGCATTATATATAGAAAGATTATGACTGAAGGTGATTGCAAAGAACTACAAAGGGATATAAACACCTTGCTGGATTGGATAACTTCAAATAAGTTATATATTAAAACCGATAAATGTACAGCCATCAGTTTTAACAAAAATTAAATTAAAAACACGTACAGTATAGGTGGATACGTAATACTGAAGGAGAGCAAGATTAAATATCTAGGGATTACTTTCAGCAGAGATCTAAAATGGAATAAGCATATAGGAAAGGTTGTTCTAAAAGCCAATAAAGCACTCAATTTTGTCATGCAAACAGTTAAAAAATCTATTAAGAACGTAAAAGAGACTGCGTATAAATAGTTAGTTAGGCCGGTTTTAGAATATGGGGAGTGCTTATGGGATCCCCACTAGGTAGGGCTCAAGAAAAATCTTGAAAAGGTACAGAGGAAGGCAGCTAGGATTGTTTTAAGAAGATATGATAGGCACAAAAGTGTAACGAGGATGCTGAAAGAATTAGGATGGGATAGCTTAAAATCACGAAGAACAAAGAAAGGACTAGCCATATTCTTTAAAATTTTTACAGGGTATCCTTCATATAAGGAAATAAGGGATAGAATAAGTAATTCAGAGTTCTTATGCAGGAGTGGTCATAAGTACATACAAAGTAAACTACATGAAACAAAAATCTAATATAACTAAATTCTGCTTTCTGAACTGAACAATTGAAAACTGGAATAGTTTGCCTGAGGAAGCTTTGGAACCTTTCCCAAAATCACAGAGGAGATTCATAAAAAAATTAGAAAAAATGAGGCAGACTTGTGAACTTGCCGAGGACGAAAAGTAAGATGAGTAGGGGATTGCCTGGTAGGGTGAGATATGGTGGGGACTATGTGGGCCCCTGGACCACTACGGTAGCCGTGAAGGCCTACCAGGAACCCTGAAAAATCTTACTTGAAAACAGGAATATGTTATAACTGTATATATGAGGAACTGTAAATAAACTACTAGGTTATGAAAATGTGTAACAGTATCCCATGGCTAAAGGTTTATTGTGGTGTGTGACTATTTATGTGCATTGATGTTATGTATGGGAAAGTTTCCCATTGTGTCAGGGTATTAATGTATATGTGACTTTCCTGGGTGTTCTCAAAAATATTGTTGTTTCATATTTGATGAATGGTTATGGACGTTGATTTAGCTATGTTGTGATCCATACTTTGTATAAATGACATATCCAAAGAGCAGATAAAAACCATATGTGACATGGTTGTGGGATATATGTTGTATCATTGTGTTAGAGGGGATATGGGGGAGGAATGTTGTATGCACCCAGTCTTGCTGTATTTGTATGTGATCTGGTATACTGTTTGATATTATGGTGATGTTGTTTTGGACTGTGATGTACTTAGGGGAATCTGGTATCAGGAAATGTGGAGTTTTTGTGTCTTACACGACAATGTACAGGAGCTGCAACCAGACAAGTCTAACTGCAGCTTGTAATAATAATAAAAATGTAAGCGAGGAATTCGAGTTCAAAGATTTGAAATTGGGATTTTCTTAAAATACAAATTTTGCAAGTTTGACATGCTTTTCTGGTAGAGAATTACTTCATTGACCCATATCTGAGGTTATTTTCATGCTATCTCTTCAAACAAGCAAGGAATTTGAGTTCCAGTATATGAAAATGAATTTTTTTGATAATGCAAATTTTATAAGTTTGACTTCCTTTTCTGGTAGAAAATGACCTCCTAAACCCAAATCCGAGGTTATTTTTGCACTAGCTCGTAAGCAAGCAAGCAATTCGAGACCAATTATTTGAAATTAGTTTTCTGAATATGTAAATTTTGCAAGTTTTATCTATTTTTCTACAATAATACAGGTAACTAGAAAATTCAACAAGAAATATTGAAGATTAATAACCTATTTAAAAATTAAATAAAACTAAATCATGATAGATATTACTGCATTTTAATACTAAACAAATTATACATATTTTGCAAAATTAAGTTCTTTTGATGAAGACAATTGATACAGGTCAAAAGTAGAAAATAAAGCTTAGTTACTACTCCTTATCTGGTTCAAGAAATTACATCATGTAAATATTTACCCTTACTAAGGTTACCACACAGCTTTAATGCATCCAATTTAAGAGAAGACTTTTAGTGTCATAAACATACTGTAACCTAGGCTTTTTAATTCTATTGTAACGTTTCAGGATGGTAAGATAACAAGTTTAATGAATGTTTTATCATAGAAAAAAATTTGTTTGGGCTTCAGTTACAAGATTAACTATATGAATGAGTAAAAATATTTTTAGCATTGTGTAGCGGACTGATGCTCTTAGGGCATTCCTTATCACATTAAAACTACCATCACTGCAGCACATTATAACATGTTCTTTTATGAGTGCACGTATAATTTGAAAAATATTCCACACAGATATTATCTGAGAGCTAATCTAAGGAGTTTTAAGAAAAATATAACACATCTATTTGAATTATGTAAGAAGTTAAAACAATTTTCAAACATGCATATTTCATTGATGCTGAATCCAATCTTTACACAAATAATTTATGACACAGGAAGCTCCCCTTGAAATTTCACACATGAAAATTTCCTTCTAAATAGCAATTAGTATTTCTTATGCTCAGCTGACTGAAAAACACCACATTTATGGGAATTTAATTTTATGCAGGTTAAGAAAACCTAATCCAGTAGTCATTACACTGCATATTTTTGGTTGGAGGAGGTTTATATGGATTACGGAACACTAACTCACAGGAAGTGATATCTTATTAACTCATTTAAAGATTTTCAATGGACTTAAAAAGATATCTTATGTATTTTCAGTGATACAATACAGTGATAGTTATTACAACTGTAGAATTCAACATATCTAGATCACCAAAATTTTTATTGCCTACTTAAGTGGGTCATAGCATATAGGTTTAAAACATGAAACTATGCAAGACTAATACTAAAGTCGACTAAAAAATGTAAATACACGCAGATTGGATGAAATAAAGAATAACTGAAATTTAAGCAATAGTTCATGTTCAGTTTTATGATATCTAATTTTCATAAGAAAACATTTTGAGGAAAAACATAAATAATAAAACCATAACACCATAGGACTACCCTAAACTACCTAATCTAAAATTGTTCTTTATATAACAATATGTATTCAAATACCAAACAAGTAAAAACCTATATTTTCCAGGGAAATCAAATTCAGAAATAACAGTCATTCATGCAAAATTGCTGATAGTGGACATATGTAAATGAAATTCATTTGACCTGATAGACATTAGGTGTTAAATTATCAATTCATTGCATGCTTTGCTTATAATAGGTACCTCAACATATATATATATATAGATATATAATAGACTTGTCCTAGTATACAAATGATAATCAAGTCCATTCATAATTACAAAGAGATACTATCTCAATTGATATATTATTACCAATTTAATAGAGTACATTAGTATGTATATTAATACACAAGCAAGATCCATTGATTTAATAAATAATGGATATCACCAATAAAATTTCTTTGTAACCAAGACTATAAGATTCAGGTATTCTGAAAGCACCTGAAGAAATGTCTGTCATACGAAATCTAACTAAATGATGAAAAAGATGTCACTTTTACAAAGTTTTGTTGTGTCAGCTGATAGAACTGAGTACGAAGTCTTCCAATGATACAACTATTAACACAACAACATCATGTAATCTTGTTAACACTCATTTCATTGCAACAGATTATGAGAGCTTTCATGCTAAACTGTTATTTAAAAATGCTGGTTCACTGCTTTTAAAGAGCTTTTAAAAAATGTAGGATGAGAATCAACTGGATTGGTTGACTTTCATCACATTGTACTAGATTTTATATCTTCATCACTATCCTGTAACATTGGCAGAGACCTGCCCTCTCTCCTTGGTCCAGTGGTCAACTCCACTTTACCTTGAAAATCACCAACTGGAAAAGAATTAATTATTTAGAAATTAACTCTTGAGAAGGCTATTTTATCCTCCATAGTGCATTTCCAAAAGAAGAGTTGATGGGTTTTACTAAACAAAAAGAAAAATTGCCTTATTTAAAAACAACATACGTTTCAAGATACAGAATAAATTTGGAACACTATGGAATGGCTGTACATCTTTCAGTTGTTCAGCCAATAACCAGAATTCCAATTCCACCACCATAGTTCTCTTTCTTATAATTCCCATCAAAGGTAACTTTTGTATTAATATCTAATATCAAGCAGACCATCTTAAGGAATGAAATATAACCTCTCCATCAACTTAATTAACACCATACATTTCAATACTTGTTTTTAAAGAGATTTCTTTGTTTAATCCAAACAGATAAGATCCACTAAGTTTAGTTACAATATAAACACAATGAATGTGTCAAATACAAATAAGGTAAGTTCAAATAAAATAAAGATAAAAACATATTATAAAAAATTTAAAATAAAATAAAGTGTAAAAATTAAACTAAATCCATTTGGTTAGCTGTCAAATAATCATACATACACAACATTTTAATTAGGTAATTTACACAATTTTTTTAGCACTCTTTGTGGGCCTTAATACTATATAAATCAACATGCATCTCATTGGGAACAGCACTGATAACACATAGCATCCTGGGGATTGGTGAATGTTTATACAAATTGACTTAGCAGGTACAGACATAAAATGGAAAAATTCCTCTTGTTATGTGAGCCGATACATTAAAACTTTTTTAATTTCTTTAATAAATGGGAAAAGTTAACAGGCAAGAAATGCTTCTCCCGTGAATATTAAACTACATAAGGTAATGTAAATCAATGTCAACACTATTTGCAATTTACATAGAATAAATAGTTGCAAAACTTACCAGCAGATGAAAGAGAATCCTGCAACTGCTCTTTGCACACTTCGGCATTTTCTGAAGATGTTATAATGAATTCCCTTTGATTTTCCCCAGCGTTAGCAGAATTCTCATCTATTTCATCCTCTCTCAATACCAGAACCAAGCCATCTCCTTCATCCTCCACCTCCTTCATCCTTTTATTGGCAAGGGATGGCAAGGGATCTTCCAAAGATTTCCTCTTGTTAGATACAATATCAGAAGATACAGATGCAACTTCAGTTACAAAGTCCTCAAACTCTCCTGATGGCTTCATTTTATCCTTCCCTTCAGCTTCATGTACTGCATCTGATTCAGTAACTGCATCATTAGAGGCCATTGAAACCATTTCTTCACTGGATTTAGGCAACTCTGTTACATGATCTGCTCCTTCAGCTGACTTATCTTCCTGAGGTGTTGGAACAACTGTATCCTGCATGCTACCATCGTTATCTTCCAAAGATGGCAGATTGACAAGCTTCTCATATTCAACCTTCTGTAAATCAGAAAGGTTCAACATAGGTCAATCATTACAATGAAATTCAAAAACAATTATTATAATAAATCTTTTATAACACAGCTGCCTCTATAAGCACATGGAGAAACTTAACAAAATCTTCAACAAATTTTTCACAGAAACTAAACACTGGTTCAAACACCTTGACTTGGAATCACTTTTGAAATATTTCAAACATGAGAGTGTAAACAACACAGCTTTTTCTGTTTTTGATAAATCTTGACCAAGTCCAAGAAAATTACCAAAACTAAAGTTTGAGTGTATCTTGTGAAAATAACTAAACCTCTGTTGGATAATCTTAAATGAAAGATTTAAATTTTTAGGAAAGCCACTGACTGAAATGACGGAGACCATAGATTTCCATACATCTCTCGGACAGAGTGGTTGCTTTTGCAGAAATGAGGTCTCACACAGAGAAAAAATTTCATTTTATTTCAATCAAACTTGGAGAAACTCATCAGAGTAAACCATAATCAATGAGTCTAAAAAGTTAAAAAAACATCAAGAACAAAAATACAGTAGAAAAATTCAAAACAGAAAAATGATGAAGTCAATTGACAAATAAATATTTGGGGGCAGGCAAACAAATTTGAAAAAAAAACACACAGGAGACGATTACTATTTTAGGCATAGAAAATCATCCAAACAATATACACATTTGAGGAATTTATGGTAAAATACGCACAGAGGATTGCTTGATGCCAATTGTCATATGATCACAGAGGATCTATAGGGCGCATGAATATTATATAAGTTATGCCTTCATGTAAATGTAAAATTGTTTGTATAATTGTTGTTAGCATCATATTTGCTGTCACTGAGCATCAGTCCCAAGAGTGAACAGTTGATTGTGATCTTTAATTTATGGTGACTATGTTACAACTTTATGATTCTTTATTTGATCACTAAATTCGTCAATACATAGTTATAGATATTATCAGATGTGTAACTTCAATTAAAGGAATTGTTGATGCTTTACTAAATAGTATTTTTCATATCAAACTAGGAATTCAAATTTATATTTACAAAGCAAAGAAAAATTAAAGTATCAATGGCTTAGAATATCAATAAATTATAAGGCTGCCAACTTTCTCAGTATGCTGACTGTCCACATTTATGAGAAAAAAGAAGTCATTAATTCTTAATTTATTTCCTCCACGACCTACTGAATTTTGGGAGTTTGTTAATCTAATGCTTAATTTTCCCAGGATAATTAATTATAATTTTATTCAGACAATTTATCGAAAACAAATCATTTCATGGCTCATCTTTTCATACCTTACCTCAACTTCTTAATATAAAACACAATATATATCAGACTTGATATCTAGTTTAGGATATAATTTATCAATAATTTTATTATCTTGTGTGTCCTTTACTCATTACCTAGTTAAAAAGCAGCAAATCAAGAAGAAAAAACCGGATAAACTTTTCTCAATAAACTAAATCCTGTATTTATTAACTAAGCAAAGAAACCATAGAAGAGGTACACAACATGTTTCAATGCTTAAGCATCATCTTCAAGTGAAGAAGCCCGAACAACACATATTTTGACAAAAGGAAGAGGGTGGGAGGGGAAAGAAAAGGGGGGAAAGAAAAGGGGTGAAAGGAAAGATTCATGGAAACCATTAACTAGGTTGACTGGAAGTATGGGAGGGAGGCAGACAAGGAAAGACATATTCATTAGTCAGAATATAATTTGGATTTTGATTTTTTTGGATAATCTCTCCACTTTCTCAAGGATGCTATATGAAAGATCTTATTGGGCTTAAGACCTGAACAATGATTGGATAAAAGTAGATTTTTTGCAAAATGCGACTGGTATGAGCCAATTCGAAAACATTTAAGATGTTCTTTTGCCCTTGATTTAAAATTTCTTCCACTCTGGCAAACATAAATGGAATTGCAATCGTTACAAGACAGTTAATATACCTGATTTTAAATACAGGTCAACAGGATCTTTACCATTACACAGAAGATTCTTAATACAAAAATTATTATAAAAAGCAGGACAGACCTGACTTCGGAAAGAGTTAGGATATTTTATAAGTTACGGGCCCACAGATAGTCAGATTGTGCCAACAAGGGGGAGAAGAGGGAGTTTGAATAGAGTATATCATTTTTAAGGCCAGGTTTAACCATTTCTTATCAAGCAATCTCTTGATTGAATCAGAGGGATACCCGTTTAACTGTGCAAAGTAAAAAATAATACATAATTCTTTGTCAAAGTTAGAGGGTGAAAGAGGGATATTTAGGAGTAGGTGGAAGATGGAGTGGAAAGCAGCAAATTTATGAGAATGATGATGGTTGGAAGAGAAAGGAATAAGTCAGGAGGTGTAGGTTATTTTACGATAAATGGAAAATTCTAAGGTATTCTGGGTTAGGGTTAAGGACATGTCAAGGTAATTAAGCATATGATCACTTTCCAATTCATGAGTAAATTTAAGGGAAGGATAAAGGGAATTCAACATATTTGCAAAGAGGTTCAGTTGTCTTACAGTACCATTACAGATACAAAAAATGTCATCAACATATCTAACTATTTAAAGACAAAATTCAATAATTATTGCCGGAATGAAATAAATTGCATTCAATATTATTTAAGAACAGTTCAGCCAAGATAGGGGAAAGGGGGGAACCAATGGCTAACCCCTCATTTTGAACAAAAAACTTCTTATCAAACATGAAATAATTAATATCTGTACAAAGACAGGTAAGTGAGATAAGTTCTTTTTTAATACAGGAATCCACTGAGTTCTTAGTTAATTCTTCTTCCAAGATACGGATTGAATCATTCACAGGTACACTTGGGAAAAAATTCACAATGTCAAAGGACACAAGTTTTGCATTTGAAGGCACCACAATATTGTTTAGCAAATTTGACAGCACTATTGAGTTTTATAGTTTATTTCAGTTTGAAATCAGTAAATTGTATTATTGGTAATTGGAGTATTAGGTTATTCAGTCTTGAGGATAATTTATGCACAGGGGAACCAATGCTGGAAACTACCGGTCATATAGGAATATCTTTTTTATGTATTTTTGGCAAACCATAGAATTTGGAATGTAATGGGTTCATATTTATTAAATTCCACCAGTCACTATCTACTTTTATCCAATCATTGTGTGCCATTTATGTGTGCCACTTCTGTGTTTTATTTTGCTTAGTTAATAAATACAGGAATTAGTTTCTTGAGAAAAATTTCTCCTGTTTTTTCTTCTTAGTTATAGAATACCACAAAGTTACTCACAAGTCAGTTGAATTTATAAGCAGCAAATCTTTCTTCTACTGAATTCTTTTAATCCTAATCATTCTCTAATACTTTTCTAGCTATGTGTATGTTTAGGAAGTGACCCTCATACATACAGGGTCATGCCAAGGCATTTTGCTACAGGAGGCAACATGTTGCATGCTACATACTTTTAATGCATTCCTAATTTTTTATATAAATGTCGTAATATTCATTTTAAAATGAGATAAATTCATCATTATTATAAAAATGGAACATCAAATTAAAAATAATGAATATTTAATCATTTAAATTGGTACCCCCTTAGAGAAGCTACTTAATGCAGTAGCTTTGCTTTCTCATTCATCAGCATGGCCCAGATTTCATATTATTAGACATAACTTAATTAGTCTGTACTTACTTTCCAAACCTAGTTCTGAAGTTCCTTGTTGATGGTTGAGAAAGAAAGGACAACATTAAGATTAAGACAATATAAACAAAAACTCACCTTCACCAAACCTTTGTCATCCCTCTCTAGTTCCACATCACTTGCAATTGAAATGCCTTGGACCACATCACCTTCAGAAACCACCAATGCCCCTTCACTAATGGCACACTGCATCGTCTTGGTAGCGCCCCGTGTCACCAGGTACATAGTTTTCCCATCTACTGTCTCTGTCTTCACTTTGCATAGTGGCACACCATCATGGCTGATGACTTGCTGCCCTTCTACTGCCCCACTACCATCCTCCACTACCATGTAAATTGTCTCTCCACCTTCACCCTCTTTCCCTTCCACCTCCTGTACCACAGTTTCATTCTCGCTAAATGCAATGTTGCCTTCCCCAACCCCTTCATCTCCATCTACACTGGGCATATCTTGACCTCTAACCTGCCCCTCAATGGTCAAACCTTCAACTTCTTCCTTGGCATTCATCAACTCCCTATGATCAGCATTTTCCATCTCATTTTGCCCTTCAACAGCCTGCATCACTCCCTCGCCACTGTCCTCCTGAACTTCTGCAGTCATTACTCTGGCATCACCTGGGGTAAATGTTGCTATATTACCACCTTCTTCCACATGACACTGTATCACTCCACCACTCACAATATTCATGAGGACTTCTTCATTAACAGTCACAAATGAACCATCACCACTGTCCATGAGAATTGGCACATCTGTAGGGAGGCCGGCTTCCTTCAGCACCTCCATGTACTGTGTCATCACTGTACCTCCAGCAGTAGAATTGGTGACATTGGCCACTGCTGCTGTTGCATTGGTGCTCTGGTTAGCAGGGGTGGCAGTGATGACATTCCCACTAGAGGGATTGCCAACTCTCTCTCTTGGTTGCTGAGTTTGTCTAGCTTGCCCAAGTTGGGATACCTGTTGAATGCGGTGTGGCACTACATTCCTTCCACCTCTTGATCTACCAGCAAGACCAATATTTGAGGGAGCTTCTGCAGTAGGACTATCTCTAGCAGACATTTCCTTCTGTAGTGCTTCTAAGGCTTTACGGCTTGCCTCTGCTTCTTTCCTTAATGCCATCTCTGCATCAGTCATTACCTTCTCCTGCAAAATGAGCAACATTTTAAAAACTTATTAAAACATATAAAATCTTTTACTTATTTGACTATACAAATAGGCAACACACTGTGGTTTCCTTTGAACTGGTGGTCCAAATTTAACATTTACCTTAATAAAAATATGTAAAAGATAGAATGAGACATAAAATAGATATGCCCTTATTACAGAGGAAAACAAAGTAGAAAGGAATTAATTTGGCCAAGCAATAAATGGAAATTGATAACAATCCAAATTCATACAATAAACTTCTGAGGAAGGAGGAGGATCTACTTCACTCCAGATGATAGGAATCAGTTGCCAAGACATGCCAATCTCTGAATAAATTGTAGTATGAATCCTTTCCGTTTATATCTAGGATAAAACAGCATTTCATCAGATAACATTGAAATATCATTCAATTTGAAGTCACAGGAAGTCTCAGTCACACACTATAGGTTTTAGTGATTTATTATTCTGGTTATCTTTATAATGTGTGCTATAATATTCAAAGTCAAAATATTTAGTTTTTTTGATCAGCCAAAATATTGTCTGCTGGGAACTTCCATATCTATTAATACTCTGAGATATCCAGTAGGATTTTAGGACTATTCATTTAGGCTTATTCCCGACTCATCAACATTTTTGTAAGTATCTGCATACTTATTTTTACTATGATGAATATATTTGTAGAGCAGAACAGAAATGATAACTATAAAAGAGATTATATCATGGTTTTACTCTAAAAAAAGGGACTTTGAAGGATATTTATTGGCCACAGGTAGGATTTCCCTATTCTTCTGGGTTTATCTGGGAATCCCAGACATGTCAGACCACAATCGAAAGTTATCTTCTTACTGATTATATTAAGAAGCTACAAAAATTTAATTTCAAGTCATTATTAACCGGCCGTGGTGGCGGAGGTGGTTAGCGTGCTGGCGCTCCAACACTAAGGTCCTGGGTTCGAGTCCCGGCTAATCGGATTTTTCCGGTTAGGGAATGGTTGTTTGTGATCGTGATATATATTAAAATGGATGTTATTGGGGTCCTCCTGTTTCCATTACAGAAATAATAACAATAACAATAATAATGATTATGGTCACAACCTAAGAATGGATCTGACCATTTCCTACTTTTATTCCATGACAAGTACATCCTTAAATTCTGTGAATCCTAAGAATGCAATCACTCTATTGGCGAGCATTTCATAAGTAAATGAGGTTCCCTTAGAGAATAATCTTGTTTTAACAAGAGCAAATAAGTGAAAAAGTGCCATGGTAGGCGACTGACAACAATATTTGGTCAAGTGCAACACATATAAGATACCATATTGATATTCTCCAAAAAGACCCTAAATAATAAAACACTTCAACTTGAATGAGAAATGTTCTGAAAAACTAGTTTCCTCTTGAGTAAAGAAAAGTATGTCTTTACCACAATGAACCTTCATCCCCAGAGATAATTTGGGCTACCTAAATGCACAAAAATAACCAGCCTATTTGGACAGTAATCTCAGGTGTTTTGTTCCTTACCCTCAAGTTGGTCTTCAAACTGAACATTGTATAAGTTCTTCCTAGGATACAGAATCTAAAACAGAACAGTTGTTCTGAATGTTAGTTGATGAACATTTCCCCAGTAACTCTTTTTTAATCAGTTTTGATGCCAAAAATCTTTTCTCTTCTATTCTACCAAAGAACTCCATGGAGACTCAAGATGATAATCTGTACAATTATAATGTTGAGCCCATATTTAAAAAATACATTCTAAACTAAACTTCCATCTCCTTGAGGCAAAATTATTGTAAATTTAATGATAACTTTTATTGTCATAATGAAGGGCCATGGGTTCACCCATTCGCTGAATTATTCGTAGATTAAGAGAATTCATCTACATGTTTTAGTGTTTCCCCAATCACTCTGACTGTTAACTTAGTTTTCTTTTCTTCAGCTAACCTCATTACTAGGGACATGCAAAAGTCGCACATGCGATAACGCGAATTTTAACGCGAATTCTGCGGTTTTCCCACAAATACGCGAATTTCGTGTTAATCGCGAATTTCACCAATTCAAACGCGATTTTCACCAATTCAAATGCGATTTTCATCATCTTTTTTTCCGCTCGTGCTTCTCCCGAAAGTTTGTCCGAAGCGTATGTTTATGCCACATTTTTCCGATAAACTGAGGAATTGGATAGCTTTCTTAGCTAATTTTCAATAATATAAGGTAGAATAACAGTACTACACTATAGGAATCGACGATCGTGAATGAGTCGTCAGCGAGAAATCACTGTGTAATGTTTTCACCAATAGTATAAAATTTTTATGTCTCTCTAATTCATTGCATTAAAAATATTTTGGAGAGGATGAACGATTAATAACGAAAGAAAAGTAGTAACTCATCTGGTATATTCATAATGAACATAGATAAACTCAGTATGGGCCATTCCACGTGAAATCGGACAGAAATTGCCCTCTATTTTTTAAAAGTTTTGAAATTTTTTATACTTGCGTACTTCCTCGAGAAACCGATAGTGACGAAGTTTTAGTTCGTTAAAAATGTTTTTCGCCAAGTTATTAATTTTTAAAGTTTCGTAATTTTTGCAAAAATCGGCGAACATGGATTGTTTTGAAGGATCATAACTTTTGAGTGAAACATATAAGAGAACTTATTCTTTCAGTTTTTGATAGGGATTGAATGTATCTTTATAAATTTATTCTTGACAGTACCATATATTGTCTACAACATTGTTTAAATTTGCGATAATTGTTTAATACAACATTCCACCAGTTTACCCAAAACTCACAGGAATTTAAAATACACTGACAAAACTGCAGTCTTTTTACTGTAAGAAACATATTTTTAAAATTTGGGACGACAATGTAAACATAATGTAAAATTTAATAGTTCCTAGCGGTGCACGTCGCAGACGCGCCTCAGCCCCACGCGCCTCATCCCACCATGCGGGTACGTCCTCACTTAATTAAATGATAAGCGCACTGTTAGCTTCGTAGACAATTACAACTGTATATTTTTTCTAATTAATAAGTTTTAATATGTAGAATGCTATTCTATGACAATGATTGTTTATTATAAATGACAAATCTCAGTGAAAAACATTGGAAATCAGATGAATATCACAGGCATTAGAACAAAATACGTATTTAATGGGTCACATATTTATGTTATTATCAAATTATTTGACTTTGGTGGCTTTCTGTCGCAAAAGAATATGTTTTGAACATAGCTTTGCCCTTTTGTAGAGGAAGGCAGGCGTGCATGGACAATGTTCCCTTTACAGGTCGTGCATCAATAAATCTTTCTTTCAAAAGTTCTTCCTCTCATAGGTGATCTTCATTGGAAAAATAAGAAAAAGACATCGCTTTGATATTAGATTTAGCCCATTCATATAAATATTTAGCAGTCAGAATATGACCTTCGCGCAGATGTTGCAAGCTTGCTCTGGTCGCAAGACGTTTCAGTGTACATACCTCCAACACCATCGCAAGGGCCCTTCCCTTGTGCGGTAGCAAAAAAATGCCATTCGGCTGGAATGTGAAAATCTTCCTCGTGGTGACAAATGTTAATGAAAATTTTTAAATTTTTATAATGGGTCGGAGCACCGTCACTGAAATATATCATTTTCCTCACAATTACTTTACCAGAACTAGTTAGGAAATTGATTAACGAGTTCAGAAATAAATGGACGGCCACTGTATCGTGCTTAACGCATTCAGATATGCAATCGAAGGATTTACAGGTGACTTTACCTTCTTGAATGCCATAAATTACGAATGGATGTACAGTTTCCTGATTGTTATTCCAATGAAACCCGGGAGCTTCGTCTTGCACAACAAAGGCATAATTTTCGGAAAAATCGCAGATTACTACATACTCTCCTTCTGTTACACTATTCTTCATTTCTCTAGAAAACAACTGTTGTTGTTGAGCGATGAATCCATGGTTTTTAAAAGAAGTCACTTTAAAAAGGAAATCGTCAATAAATTCTGGAACCTCTTTTTGAAATATTTCCAGAGTAGTTCTATCAACAGAAACCCATTGGCTATAAATTAAATTATCAACTAAAGCCATTTCAAAAGCTTCTTGCAGCTGTTCACGTATTTTCATAGTTCCGGGGGATTCGTAACACATACCCAGGTAAAATGATGGCAATGGAGGATTGCAAATGACCCTGGCGACGCAATCCTGATATGTTTTTATGGGCAAATAGTCTTTCTCCGTTAATATGGGTATTCCAGTGCAGTTAATCATTAATTTGATATTTTGGTGGATTGTGCACACGCAAACGCAAATGAGTACCGGATGAACCAGGTAAGACGCAATTTTTAGGTTTCATTAGTGCAAAGTTAGAGAATCCTATTTTGAGGTCCGCATATTCTTCTTTGAAATGAGAATTTAATTCCTTCAGATTACTTAATATTAATCTTTTTTGAACATGCTCCATCATTCCATTTTTCCATACAGAAACGAAATCTTTTTTTCCGGGCATAATTCTTGATACGTCAAGTCTTTCGTAAAAGGCTTTCACGAAATTTTCCGTTTCCAGCGGCAGAGAATTCCCTTTCTTGAACCCTGACTTAATTACAAAATTTTAAAAAGTTCATGTCCTTGAGTCAATGGAGAAGTTGATATTGGGGTTTGGACAATTACAGCGATTATTACAAAAGCAAAATTCCCAGGGTTCAGTGGATATAATTAAGGCAATGCAGGTACTCAAATTGTCTGAGACATCGTTTGCATTTAAGTGCCTGGATGCAATTTGGACCCCCTGTGAAAATGTGGACTCAGAAAGATTTCTTTCCTGCTATAGCACTGTGTTATCAGATAGGAGAACAAATCTAAAAGAAGACAATTTGGCCTACAATGGCAATTTTTTCATTTGAAAATACAGATGTTTAATAGTAATTTGTCTCTTTATGTGAGTAGAATATATGAATATGTGAAGAATAAAATATATATAATGTGAATTCGGTCAATACTCAGTTTATTATTGCTCAAATTATCCCTAGTCAATAGTATCCAAAAGTCAGGGCAACAGGTGGGCCCACTAAAAGCATGGCATTCAATCAACATCAATTATTTTGTCACTAAAATAACAACGATTTCAGTCTAAAATAACACCACTTTTGAAAAAATATATCACCACTTTTGGCTATAAAATAACCCCACCTTTTGCATGTCCCTACTCATTACTTCATAGCCGTTCTGATAATGCAAGAAAGATCAGAGAAATAGATGCCAGAGCCAATAGATTTAAGAACTCATTTTTTCTGCAAACGATACGCAAAAATAATCGATTAAGGAAATAGAGTCATGGTGCATGCACCCCCTGCCACACGCCGAAAGGCGGCTTGCAGGGTAAAAACATAGACATAGACTTAATTTTTTCTTACATTTACTTTTATCCCTAACTCCCTTTAATTTTTAGTGCTTTTACTAGAATTTGTAAACCCCTTTTGGACCTCATACAGTATTATTGCCATCTTGGATTGCCATATTGAGTATCTTACTGAATTCACTACTTCTCCAACTTTGATGCCTGTATCTGTTTCTCCCATGTTTTTCTTCGACCAATTTCCCCACATACATACTAGAAAGCAATGGTGATAAAGAACAGCCTTGTCAAAGTCCCCTTTCTCACCCTGCCTAATATGATTCCCAATCAGCTATCCTAATTCACACTGTTTAAGTACAAATTTTGTATCAATCTCCTACCTATCCAATCTATCCCAATTTTCTTTAATATCCACATGAATTAGGCCATTGGGCTCAATCAAAAGACTTTTCAAAGATAATTAAACATAAACATACTTCCTTCTTAAATTCCAGGCTTCATTCTTCAAGTACCCTCATTATCCCAATTTCATCCCCCATTCCTTTCCCTCTCTAAAAACCTAATTGGTAATTAATTATGCTCTTTTTCTGACATCCTTATGTCATGATGTATATTTTTTGTATTTAGAGAGGGGGCAGAACGGACAATGGTATAAAGGTTTTTAATATTTTCCTCTAGCCAGCTAAAACTGGTCAAACCATCCCAAGTAACTCGGCCCACCACCATTCTCACAAACATGACTTTCCATGGTATGATCTATAGGATTCTGTAGGTCCCACTCTCAGATGAATTTTCAGAAGGTATTTTATTAATAAAATAGATTGCATTAGAGAATGGATATAGTATTAATTTAACACATAATTTACAATGAAAAAAGTTGAAAAAGCAAGCAGAATAGAAGATCATCCCTGGTATTTTCCCTTAAGAAAAATCAAAGGTTTCATTAAGAAAACTACTGTTCCTAGGTATAGTTTCAAACAGGTTAGAGAATGCATTCCCAGAAAGCAACAAAGCCTGGTTTTACACACCCTTTCAAAAGCTACACTCTAGGGAAATTCCTTAGACAGAAGGGATACAACAGATTAGAGAGAGGTCTATGAACTAGGGACTGAAATGCAAAGTATAGCAAGGAAAACTGGAAGAAATCTGTAAGTAAGGTTCTCTCATGCTAACTGTGCTCTGCATCTTTTGGGCCCCACAACTTCCCCCCAACACCCCCCACTCAACTTCCTGCTGAGCTGACTTCAATGCCATATCCAAAATTGCTGGATGAACCACCTAGAAGAAGTGGAGATTGTTTGTTCCCAAAAAAATGAGGTATTGATAAATGAGCATGATTTCCTAAACCCCTTCTTTCCTTTCCTAACAAATCTTTGCACTCCGCACCTCCTACACAAACTCTCATCTCTTCTCTTTGCTAGTATATATGTATGACGTACCATGAATGTAACTTTGCCTGATGATACTAGGTCACCAGAGAAACATTATGTCACATAAATATGTCGCATTAAATATAAATTTCCTGTAGAACTGTATAATTGTTAATTCCTATTATTGGAAAAAACTGTTCATAATATTACTGTAGATAGAAGACATCCTCATGATATTGAAGCAGATCTTTGGCTATACCAAAAATCTGATTTCCAAGAGAGTTCTGGGAAAACCTGGCAAAGCAAACCATAGGGGGACATATGAAGTTTTACCAACCAATGGGGCTAATATAAACTAATGAAGTATTCCATTCTTATTTATATAATTCATATTTTTGCCTAACTACAACGTTTCCCCAAAAATAATACTTTACCCAATAAAGTTTTGTTAAAACATACGAAGAACATATGGAATTATTTAGTAATAGATGTATAAATAAATACATACAATATGTACAAGTTTGTACAAAAATTAATAGGTTTTATACATAAAAAATAAGACACCCAAAAAATGAGCCTTAAGGTACCTTTATAGGCAAAATTAGTATAAGACTCAGTCTCAGTTTTGGGGAAAGATAGCATTTTCACAGATTTCATAATAACAATCACACATAAATAAATGTATGTTTAAACATATAACTGTAACTACAGAATGCAAAGGCATTAGAAAGCCATTCAATACACAAGAAAAATCATGTCAATAAAATTACAAGAAAAAATAGAAAGGAAAGTCAGGGACAGGGACTGAGCAGCCAAGATGGAAAAGGCATCCACCCAAAAAGTTGGGGTTTGAGTCCCTGTCCTGTCAGAATTTTCACATGTCCATTTTCTTAGGTGCATGTCTTTATATGCTAAGTTGCCTTTGCTCTTATCCAAGTTAAGTTTTGATCAAATGAGCAATTTTAATTGATAATAGTACAAGAGGCTTTTCCAGCTCGTTAACAGATACAATTTTGGCAAGAGGAATTTTTGTTTTCTAAGATCTTATATGCTGAGAATTTTTAAAAGCAGAGCAAGTACAAGGCATATTACCTGGAATATAAGATTCATCTGGCGCTTGAGAGGTCTCCCTCTCTTGCGAGGTCCTGGAACATATATTGGATAACCACCAGGAGGGACTTGAGGTGAATGTGCTACAGGTCCTGCTTGGTTGGCTGACTGAACTGCGTTTGCAACTTCAACACTGGCGGCAGCTGCTTCTTCTTCTTCCTGCGCCTTTGCTACTGCCATTGCTGCATCTTCTGCTGCTACTTTATCATCTTCTTTTGAGTTAGCCCTTATGGTATCAATTTCTCCAGAGAGGGATAGAAGAACCTGAAGAGACAGAACATTCTGATCAACAGCATAATTTGACAACTTAAATTTTGAAATTAAAACAAGGGATAGTTTAATAAAAGAAAGCTGCATTCATCAGGAAAGAAAATGTGCAAAATACTGTGCACATAAGATAGTTCATTGCTTAAATGTAATGCAAAATATTCACATTAATACTTGACAAACAATCACATATTCCCAATGAATTCCCCACTCATACCTCTGTTAAATACCTACCTCCCCTCCAAATCTCCCTTCCAAGCTTGTTCCATTGCAAGTGTGTTCAGACATGTTAGGACTTATATGAGGGTTGTTCAATAAGTCCTTAGAAAATCCAAGATATGGCGCTCATAGTATCATAAATGGTTTGTTTTTAGTAAGCATCATTACTCACTAGATAGCTGTTTAAGTCTCTATTATATCTATCACATGACTTCATTTTTATTGTTGATTGAAGCAAGAAACTTTTGTTCATTTAGAACAATGGAAAAAAGTTAGTTTCAAGCGATGATTAAACACTTATATTTAAAAGGCTTAACACAAAAAGAGATCAAAGCTGAGTTAGATAAAGTTCGTGGCACATCTGCTGCTGCATTTGCAACCGTTTACAATTGGGTAAATTAGGTAAAACCTAATAATTTAAATTCCTATAAATAAATTTAAATATAGGTAAATTTCTATAATTAACAGTTGATAAGATGATGATTTAGGTACTGCCATAGTTAATCATTGAAATTTGCTTGTGGAATTAAAAGAAGGTTGCTTTAAAATATTGAACTTTGCCAGTGTATATAAATTTGGAGATCCTAGGAATCAATCGATGCATCAGAAGAAAATTTCTCGAAGTATAATCAAAATATCGACCTGTATTTTTGAGAATAAAATGAATAGTTAGAGAAATATCAGAGAAGTTTGCAGAAAATACTATTTTTTTACTGATCCTAAACGTTCATTGCTAACAGCGTCAATGAAAATCGCCTCTCACTTTTAAAACATTGTGGAACCATAGTTCATCTGAATTTTAAGCATTTTTGACTGAGATATCACCTAAATTTGGCAAACAAGTAGTTTCTCTGAAGGCGGTCATATGCGGGAAAAAATATATATATATATATGTTAGATGAGAAAATAGAGAATGTGAATGAATGGCTTCTGCTTTTAAAAGAGTTCATTGCTGCTGCAAAAGTAACTAACAGAGCGACGAGGAATTGTCACTACCTCATGGAAAGATCTAGAATTAAAATACCTCCTACACTTTCAGTTGCTAAAATCATGTGTGTATGTGTTTTAGTGTTTTACAGCTGTTGCCGCTTCCTGATTCCTATCTATCTCTTTCAAGCCAGTCCCCATCTTGAAGTCCTCGCAACATTATGGCTTCATTCACTCCTTCCAATCACTCCGTCTGCAACTCGCTTTTCAGATTTGTCATGGATGATGTAATTGAACTATTACTGTATGATTCTACGGAATGTGAAGAGTTGAAAGTTGCTCACAACAATATGTTTTAAATATGAAGGTTTTTTTTTCAATATCACCGAGCAATTAATATACAGAGGTTGTGTACATCAAACCACCACCCAATTTATCTCAACTAGTAAAATTCTGTCTAAAAATGTGAGTTGTTCGCAGGGCTGGCCATCCACCGAGTGGGCAAAATTTCCACATGGGCCTCTTATGTGCTTCTTATCCCCATGTGATACATGCAGGACTAGCATTACATTTAAGTAGGCCCTAGGAAAAAGTATTTTAGTAGGACCCTATGAGTTTGCTTATTTTAATTAATTAAATAAAATAATATAGGTAGAAATTACATCAATTAATATAGGTAGTTTTGTACGCATTTAAAATTAATTGAAAAATTCATATTTATAGCCACTGTCATAAGAATATAATGAGCGATGTGAGAATACCTCATTTGCTCTATTTTTTACTGTGAATTTTAGAACATTTAAAAGTGATAAATGTGAGGGTAGAACATTGACAGTTAAAAAATGTGTTTCTAAAAGTAATCCTCCAAAGATAACGTTTATTTTATTGACACCAAAGAGAGGGAATTAATTTAAAATTTAAAAAATGGCTTGAAGGACAATGGCTCACTCACTCAATGACAAGGTCATCGGCCAAACAGATGCCAATTTTGAAGACCTTCCAAAATCCTACTTCTTGGATGGCTTTAAAAATTACAGAAACACTAGAAAAATTGTAGAGTTAAAAGGAGATTGTTGAAAAAAATCTAAACAAAATAATGTTTTTCTATTTTTTTCTAAGGACTTATTGAAAGACCCTCGTACCATAGCAAATAGCATGTATCTTATGATCACATTAATCCAACATGACTTTCACAACTTAGGTGTGTTTTAGATTTGAGTATATGGTATGTGCATCTTTTAATAAAGATGCACATACCATACTTGTGTGTTGAAACTAGTTCTGAAAGTGGCATTTACATGGTAACCAAATATTTTGCCAATTTTACTTCCCTGATGATGAAACCACTAGGTTTCACAAAGACTAATTTTAAATGATAAAAAAAATTACATTCCATTTCTTTACAAAATCTGCCAGATGGGAGCTAAGAAATAAGAAATTATAATTGAACAATATTTAACTACAACAATTAAACTGGTGTTCAAAAATAGAATAGAAGGAAAATAAACACATGAATCGATCCAACAAAATGTAAGGTAAGCCAATCTTCCCAAGTGCAAACAATCTCACCTGAGCTGTGTCTGCTGATGCTTCTGGTCCTGGTCTAGATATCAATTTCTCATTTATGGCTGTTTCTTCAGGCACTGCTTGATTATGATCAATAGTTGTCTGCGTGATTACTTTGTTCTCAGGTTCAACCGCTCTTGCTTTGTTTGAAGCTTTTGTAGTATCACCTGCAAAGAATATTTTCAAATTTCTAACAAAAATGTAGTTATTCAGTGTTTAACCCACTTGAATGTGCACCATTCTTGCATACTTAACATAGCATTTTAAGGGTAGAGCATAAAAATATGAATAAATCAGTCAAGCATGTAATGTATTTTGGAAGCTACAAATGGATGAAACTATAACAGGTATAAATACTAACTAGGAGATGGAGAGAAAAGTTGATAGGAAGAGATTAGAATGGGGTGAGGTCCAGAGATGAGCCACAAAGAAAATAAGATGTAGAGCAAAAACTTTGGCACGAAAATTACCTTTATAAACCAATTTACCAGTGTGGCTTCTTACAATCAAATGATACGATTAAAAATGATGAGAGGCAAATGAACTTCAGTTGACTCCTACTGAGCATTCTGGCCACAACTATATTAGGGTATTAGGTTTAATGAAGACACTAACATAAAATTATCCTAATATCTTGCTCAAGAACCCTGAATAAAGATATTTAACAAATATAATTCTACAAAAATATGCAAATGTCTCCATTCCTTGTTTAAATATCTTAACATCTAAGCATCTTCAATCTATATATATATATATATATATAAAGCAGAAATTCTGTGGGCTTGTGTTTATGCTTGTCTGAGAAGTACTGTCACCTTTTTATTCTATAACTTTGCTGGGTTTGAACCACGATAACTCAGATTTCCATAAGAAATACATGTAGTTCAATTTTAAAGGTTACAGACTTTATTTCTTTTGCAAAATTAAATTAGAAGGAATCTCTCCAATGGCGCTACAGCCCTAGTTGAGCCTTGGCCTCATCAATTTTCTATCTCCATCTATCTCGGTCTCTTGACTGTTCTCTCCAGTTCCTGATCCCTAGTAGGTCAGCTGGGTGACATTACAGAAGGAAAGTCAACAGATTGGTGGGCTTATTTCAGGTTAGAACAGGCGGTGATGCTTGGGATGAATTAAAAAGAAGAGTAGAAAAACCAAGTTACAAAGCAAAAGGAGATCACGATCAAAAATTTAAATTGAGAAAGCAAAAGACAGACATTGCTAAGTACTCCTTCATCAATCAAGGAATAAAGGAATGGAATATGTTGCCTGAAGAAGCACTTAAACCCTTACCAAAAACTGCAAAGGAATTCAGAAACAGGTGTAAAATATTACCACTAATATAATTATTTTTCTTTAGAGTAGAAATTCTTTTAATGTTTGGACAATCATCTATTGGATGGGAAATAAAAGAGGTAAAGATATGGTATTTGTATTTTATCCTGAGGAGTATTTTTGTATTGAGAGGATTGGTGATTTGTATTTCTTATGTCTTTCCTTTCGACTTAGGGCGAAAACTAAATGTTCACTCCCCTAAGGTTATATATAAAGGATCAATTGTAAACAGAAGTAAATAATATATTTTAGATTTTATGGGAAATAGTTGTAGAGGTATCTGTGTTATATAACTGTATTGTTTTAGCTAAGGGATATTTGTATTGTAAAAGTGTAACATTTTGGCAAGATGATATATTTTCTTTGATATCAATAACATTGTAATAACATTTCAGCCTGTAATATCCGATCAATAACATTGTAATAATTCAATATTGTCTTCAATTAGTAATATTGTAATAATTTCAAGGTGTTGCACATAGTGTGCTCTCACTGTATCGTATTTAATGTATTAATATATAAAATGTTGCTATGCTGATGTTACCACTGGACTAGTAGTCCATCTGTAACATATGTACTAATAATAATAATAATCCCACAGAAGAATGGTCTTGAAAAAAGTCTGACGGATCCCATCAGACTTTTTTGAAGTCCATTCTTCCTTGGGATTTTTCCTGGGTGCACACCATCTTGCACAAAGTCACCCTTACCCATTTTCCTGTGAATAATAATAATAATAATAAAGATCCACATTCTTATTTTTGATCGTAGATTTTGGCTTCGAACTATGAGAACTTTGATTAGAATGAAAATTTTTGTTTTCGATAATCTGTCCCATTGGACTAAACTAAGATGCAAGATGTTCTTTTCTCTTATGTACAAATGACTTCTTATAAAACCCTATCTCTGTTTTCGTCGTTGAGAATCAATGGGCACTTCAGCTAATCTTAGAATAAGTAACTAAGAGGTTATGCCTTAAACATGCAAAGCATAAGTTCTATTATATTATGCCCTCATCTGGTAATATTTTAGAATCCCTCCATTTCCTGTAGATGTATGTTCATTTACAAAATATCAGACTTAGAATGCACCAATATTGCAAGAAATGAAGGTCAAACAAATTAATAATTGTGTATTAATAGAAGAACAGGGTTAAAGATATGTTACAGGAAGTTAATTCAAAATAGGAAAATCATCTACATAGACAAAAAGAAATTGATAATAGAAAGTAGAACTCACAGGATGACAAATTAAGTATGTGGAATGATTTACAAACAAATAGCTTTGAGGTTGGTATATTACGTTTGACTACACCAATGAAATTATGAAAGCAAATTGTGAAAACCTAGACTTTCTAGAGTTGAAAACATTTTGTAAGACAGGATTCATACACAAGTATCCACTTTAAATTCCAAGGTAGTGATGCATACACTGCTTCTTCCTTCAGGGTATTCCTCAAACCATTCTTTATGATATATTTTTGTGAGAGCATGAATTGGTTCTCATGGGGAATAATTTAAACAGTTATGTTTATCAAGGTATAATTATTGTATTGATTATCATTTTAGCCAATAAAAATATCAAAATAGATAAACAGAGTGAATACACTGTAAGAGTGAATTTCAAGCAATTCAAATTCTTTGAAAACTACATCCATTTATAAAAGATGTTTGCAGATACATTAAATCCTACTATATGTAGAAGGAACTGGGAGATTCTCTTGTTCTTAGATTGTTGCACTGTTCACGATTAGGGAATTTCATAGTGTAAAAGTAAGATTTGCACAATTTTAAATGTTTAATGAAGTTTAACTGTTATTATAATTATTCAGTTACTACATATTTCAATGACAATTAGTTATTTCAAATAATTGTCAATTAAACAAAAGAATTTTGATTTTTTTGATGCACATGTTCTAATTAAGTGTGTGTATGTATAACTTTCTTGGACTCCAACTTGGATATCTACAAGTATGAAGATGGGGAGAGAAAAGTTGATGAGGTGGAGCTGCAGTCTAGAGATGATAATTCAGGAAAAGTTCATTATCATCTCAATGATGAACTTTGAGATGAAATGAGTCCTAAGGAACTAACTAAAAGTCACTAAGATTTGGTCAATATTACTTCAATACTCTTTTCTATTCTATTATTATGAGATGTAAAAGGTTTATCCACATACTTCAATTCTTTCATTTCTCTGTAAATAACAAAGAACAGAGAAAAGAACAACAAAGGTTATGACAGAGAGTGGAAAATTATAACTCTTTGGCATGCTCAATGATAGCTACTCAAAGTAATTCCTTTTTTCAAAGATAGAGTAGTCTTTCGACAGTGTATAGTAGTAGTAGTACTGTTAAAAGTGCTTTGACAGCTTAGGTCATTTCGCACATAGGCTCCCACCAGGAATCGAACCCGGATATGCTTTCACAGAAGTCGAACGCTTTGCCCACTTGACTATCCGGGAGCCCTAAACGACAGTATATTCCCAAAGTAACACAAACTATTTGTAATAAAAGTTTATAATCTCTGTGATGATGGAGGCTATATGCACTGACACAACCTGATAAGACACCTCAGAAACAGCAAGCTAGGGTGTCTTTCAGACTCATGAGGAGAGAGTTTGGACATAAATGGTACATGAACAACTTGTTTTCCTCTCTTCAAAAAGATATCTATTGTGGCACAGTTAGACCCAGCTGTAAAGGTATGGCCAGGCTATGGGTGAAAGAAACTGAAAATAAGACTTGTAAGTAAGAACAATGAATGACTTGACTGCTGCAGTATGGAAAGATAAATGGGAAGAGTTCTTGCTGACAGATATCCATGGTCCACCAAGAGAGAGAATTTTTTTCAATGAGCATGGGCATGCAAAAAAGACAGCTTTAGTGCAATACACTGGATTCTGATCACTTCCTGTGGAAAAAACATTTCAGTGGAGATTTTTGCCTTATCTTGGTAGGAACCCTGATTGAAGAAGTTGTGGCAGCTCTTCCTCATGAAACACCATCAAGGGAAGACCAAGGCCCACAGAGTCACAGATAAATTGCTAGGTTCCAAAGGAATTCTAGCATTGGCCTCATAAAGGAGCATGACTACATTGATGCATCTGCTCCAATAAAGGAAAATATGTTCAGACTAATGTAAAATGTAAGGACGTAGGTCTGACGATTGGGCCTCCAGTACTCAACGTTTGCCCTTCCCTACATACTTGTGGCCTTCCTCCCCTTCCCCCTTTACACCCATCCCCCCTCTTTCTTCCATAAATATTTATGCTACTGTTTTACTTATACTTTCTGAGCCTCCTGATGATGGTATATATATATCAAAACCTGGTCATGCTTAATAAAACCTTTGTGGAACAGTACAAATCACGGTAAAAAGCTACCCACCAGGAAAGCCTCAAGTCATTATAGTACAAATCACATTTGGAAGTTTTGCAGTTATAATGTTAGTTTAATTGGTACTTAATTAAAATGCTAATCTATGTAAAGGTTACTGTCAACCAACAAAATATTTTAATTTCAAATAGTTAGGATGAATATTTCTGGAGATATTCATATTTGAAGGAGAAAAATTACAGAAAATTAAAATTTCTATAGATAAATTCTGGCAGAATCCTGTTTTCTGGGATTTAAATCTGGTGTACAAAGGTAAATAACTGAAAGAGGCTTACTGAATGTTTGGTTCTCGCTGAGCACATGTGTGGATGGGAATTTGTCTGTTTCTGCTTGTGTTGTGATAAGATAAATTTCCTTTGATTTAATGCAAGTTGAAAAACTGACTTCAAATGGAAACACCCATAACATGAGCAGAAATAGCTCTGAAACACAACATGAGCTGAGTGCCCATCCACACATTTGGTAAGCATTGGTGAATGTGGCTGTTCCATGTTATGACATAACATGCATGTACAGCTGGCTTAAAAAAAATAAAAACATTTTATAAATGAAACCCCTTGAAGGTAAGTGTCAAAATTTAGGCCCCTTATTGCTGTAAACTGCTGACAACTAGTTTATTGACCAAAATTTGAAGAAGCCAAACCCCTCTTTGAGATTGAAGTTAATGAAAATTCTTCAAAAGAATTCTGCAATTAAGGGAAAAAGCTTCTACTATACAACCCAGAAAGAAATTCAAGGATCTACCATTGAGGGTAGTCATTATTTGTCAGCATATACACTAACTTGTTCATCTCTGTGGAGGAAAAACTAGAAGTAGTTCAGGAATTTCAAAATACCTTGAATGTGCCACAATGTGCATTTACACCATTAAATGCACTAGTTTGTATAAAAGATAAACATTACCAAACAGCAATTGATGTACTTTCTTTGGTAGATAAGACAGTTTGGGACAGAAAGTAGCTGTAATGGCTGAGTGGTTAGTGTGCTAGTATTACAACCCCAAGGTTTGAGCCATGGCCAATTGTATTTTTCTGGTCAGGGAATGGCTTTATGTGTTAGTCGATATTAATAATTATTATTAATGTAATTGGGATCATCTATCTGTTTACATAAGATACATTTCTATTACTATCATTATTAGAAAAACAAATCCTCAACTTGCACCATGCTGAAATTTCAACAGCAATGAATGTCAAACTTCACATTTCCCAAGCCTCAGCATCCATCATGCAACCACACACACCCATGTCCCTAGCAACATGTAATCACAGACCATTCAATAAGAGGTTAGGTGGAAGGTTAGATGGAAAGCTAAATAGATTGAATTGGGGAGCTGAAGAAAGAGTATGAGAGATTACAGCAAGGAAATCTGGTATTTGGAAAGAACTAACAGATGTTGATTCATCCTTAATTTATACCAAGCGAATATCATAGAAACATTTGATTGTCCATTAGACCAGAGTTTCCCAACCAGTGAACTACATCCCACTAGTAGGACTTATGAGCCACTATAGTGGGACTTGTGCTGGTTAATGGCATTTTATTATACTCATTTTGCTGATTCTTTTCTAATATTCAGTTCTGTTGGAGGTAAGCTTGTTTCACTGCTATTCAAAAAACTAAGCATTCAGAGATTATTACATTACACTAATTAGTAAAAGGAAGGCTCCCGGATAGCCAAGTGGGCAACGTGTTCGACTTCGGTGAAAGCGGTCCCAGGTTTGATTCCTGGTGGGAGCCTATGTGCGAAATGACCTAAGCTGTCAAAGAACTTTTAACAATACTACTACTACTAGTAAAAGGAACTTTTTGCAAATTTGTGGGATTTGATTGTCTTAAAGACATGGAAAGTGGGACTTGAGATCATTAAGGTAGACATTGCATTAGACTACATTTCAGATAAGCATGGATTCTAGAGCTCAATCAAAAATGTAAAAACACTACTAGGAACCGAAATACATTACTTTTACATTAATACCCTATGAGCCACATTTAGTAAAGGGCGTGAAAAAACCCAACTCCCTAATTAAATACCAAGTTTACAAGTCTCAACCTAACTGGAGAATGAGACTAATAATAGTTACCTGTTCTTAAAATATCTTTGACCTCTGGCTTTAAAACTGTGTTTGCTGAGAATGGGAATAATGATATTGTATATTTCATAATGTAAATCACTAGTAAAAAATTCCTCATAGGTTATTCCTTCACTCAGTTCTTCCATCCTAAATATTTCTCAGCCAAGGGTTTTGATCATCTCTGATAAAATGCTATCAAACATGTGGTGTCCGTTAATGAAATGAGCCACTCTGTGTTTTATGTGCTCTCAAATCAATGCCGATTCTAAACCATGCAACAGTACTCAAGAAACAAATGAACTATAGAAAAATAAGTCACCTTGATAAATAGATCTAGGCCACATCTCACTATCAATAAAATAACAAGAAATCTTAAATAACATATATGAAAAATATGAAAGAGTTGGAGGTTCTAAGCCAAAAAAGTACCAATGTACTTTGTATAAAATAGTTGCTGAATAATATAACTCAGATGAGATATTCATTCCTTCAGTTGTATTCATAGCAAGAATAATATATGAACAATATAAAATGTGAAATATATGAGAACTTTATGCACTAGCCCTGAATGAAGCATTACCCTATATAGAAAAAATTTAGTTCATTGTATGCATCATAATATACCTAGGAATAAAAATATATTTTTCCAACAAACTACATACAAATAACACTATTTACATAGTAAAAATAAAAGTATTGCTACTACTTTTGTGCAGATAACAAGAATACCATTAACAGTTGACTTGCTTTTTGGTACTGGAATCCCCAAGGCTTCACGACTCATTGAAGACAGTCCTTTAACCTGAACAAGAAAACCAACGTTTTAGAACGAATCATATTGCACAAATAGAAATGTATAATTATAAAGCTCTGCTATTTATTTAATGAAATATTTTTTAAATAAACCAAATATTGAAATGGTTACCAAATCAATTTTCATTTTTAAAATAAACCAAAAATATTACAATATACACACATACATACTTATCAATACACTAAGCAATGTCCCAGATGTGATGTCATTGATTTGATTAATATTTAAACGTGAATATGATAACTGAACCTATGCTAATGAGTATAATGACAATTATTTTATTAACTAGTTTCATTAAATATTTTTGACACATCCTCCCAGCAAGCATCATACACTAACCTGAAAGAACCTTGCAGCCTGAAGAAGAGCACCCAAATCATCTTCTGTAACATTTGTCTCACCACAGTACATAAACTCAATCAATGATTTCAAGACAGAAAACTGCATATCTTTAAGAACAATAAGAGGATGCTGTCCAAGCTGACGTTGAAATATTGACTGTAACAATGTCTGAAAACATTTCACATTTGAAATTATAAACATCTTGTCAGAAGAATGGGCACAAGCACTGCACATCATGGATAAAAATGCTGTAAATACTGTGACAATTGGTGAAAAGTAAATGTGCTAACTTACCTCGAAATAAGGACTACATGCTGCTAAAACAGCACGATGTACTTTAAGAGTGTGAGTGTTGCACATCAGAGTTACATCTACTAATGTTTGATGTTCAAGTAGTTGACCAAGTCTGCTAGCCAAATGAGAGGGGTGTTCTTCCCATTGTACCATAAAGCGTGTTCCACTCATAGTGAATTTCCTATAAAAATGGAAATGAAAAAGTGAACTTCCAAAAAATAAATATTCAATCAAACAATAAAGTATAATATTAATTCATACAAAGGATTTAAATGGGGGTAACTTTTATAGTATATTATGAACATTTCTATACCATGATGAACCTTTTTATTTAAATAAATTAATGTGAGAGTAAAAATAATGGAAATTTCAAGTAAGAGGTTGACATAAAATTCTTCTAGGAATTTTCCTAAATTTTCAGGTGATCAACTCCCATTAAGCAAGATTCTAGCATTAAAACTCTGAGGATATTGATTGTATCGCATAATTTATCAGAACCAACAGTAATATTTTTATGCTTTTGAATGAGCAAGTATTAGCTGTAAGAACAATAATAAAATCATTTCAAAAAGTAGTAAAATAAACTTAATAGAATAGCCTCAATAGAATATTTTATTTGTCACCTTAAGAATTAAGTAACAACCTATTTGAAGAACACCTTGAACACCCACAATATTAAGCCAATTGACAGAATGATAAGATATCAAATTTAAGAGGAATCTTATTCAGTTCACACACAGAAAGGGTCGTTAACTGGAAAGGAGATCAGTTAAGTCTATGATTAAATAACCAAATTATAATAAAAAGTCGTCAATAAAATAATATTATATAGTATTTTTATCGTCTTAATTTAGTGAATATATCTTCATTCTATATGATTGCTTAGATATTAAGCTAATTTTGAAAGGTAATTGATATAACATATATGAAATGTCTTGAAATCAGTTTTTCTAGAGAGAATAAAAAAAAATCATGATTCTATATAATAAAGAATGACGTATGATTCGCGGATTGCAGAGCATGGACAAGCTGCACAATGATTCTCTGTAGGTCTAAAACACATACTTCTTTGCCATAAACTTCAATAGAAAGCATAGTAAATGCTTACCTGACGTGACATCATTGATCCATAAGAATCGAAAAATTACATGTTTTGTAATGCAAGGATGGATTTGAATCTTATTTAACAATATCAATCCGATTACCCATCAACATTCAAAAAGTGAATGAAATGCACGACACATTGTAAACGAATGACGAGGATGTGGGAATCATAACTTATACACCACAAAAATACAATCTTTATAAGATATCGAGAAGACTTTTCTAACATGTACGGTAGCCAACACAAATTGCCGAACATCAACGATGAAGAGTTTAAGCATTATTTAGGAAACAGCTTTAAGGAATGAAAAATAAACATCTTTTAAACAACCATATGGCCCAATGGGAAAGTAAACTCAGCCAAAATAAGATTTATGTTGCAAGCTGATGATACAAACAAAACTAAAGCGCCAATTATGCAAAGCCCTCTTAGTTTAAAGACAGCTTCCGCCTCCCTAAATGACTAGGTAAAGCTAAATACTACTAATGAAGGAAGTACGATGGATCCTTATTTCATTGGTATGGGGGAAATACTAAATTAAAAGCAATTAAACGATTGTAGAAATTACATTTCCATCGTAAACAGCAAGCGGGGAATCTATTTTTAAACATACTAAGCTTTTTAAATGGAAAGCATCACATCGACGCAGTGAAAAATCATCCATAGTTTCTAAAATTGCCTTCACGCTTACCTTAATGGAGATTTGCGATTCAAACAATGAACAATTTTTCGAATTCGACACTTCTAGTATTCTAAATATTTCAATAACAAGCACATTCTGTTCCCAAGGTGGAATATACTAACGCCGTCTATAAGATCAGTCGCAAAACAAATGAAAATTAAATATGAGAATTTGACATTGTTGCCAAGTCTTAGTTATTGGAATTTAGCCTCTTATAAATCTTTAAGTTTGAATTACGTCTTTTTATCAATTCATAGGAATTTTTTGATATATTCATCTAATATGGTGTAATTATTTCATGTATTTTATTCACACCAGTTACTGAATATAACGACGTTATAATTATGACAATTTCGATAAAACAGTAAAGCGTGATTATTGTAAGGTAACATTATGTTTTATTATTCTTGCGCTTCAACCTCCGTGTAGAAATGCTAATCCAACAAAAATTCACAATAATTAGTCAGATCCAGTGTGACTGTTTCTCCCAAAGTTTGAAATCCAATTTTAGTGTAGCGTGGGTCGTAAAATCTCAACGGAAGGAAATAATTCGAATCATTTTTACTTATAAAACTTAAGCAACGCAATTTTTAACGTTGTTATATCTAAAAGGAATAATGAAACATTAATTCTTAACGGAATCGTTATGAAAAATTCATCAATCACTAAATCCGTTGATTCAGTGTATGAATTCCTAAGAGAAATTTTCGTTGGTGTGTTAGTAAAATTTGTGTGATATTCTCATGGAGAATGCAATAATTTTATCCAGCTGTAGTCGTTATAGCTGTTGTAATATACTGAACCAACTACTACCCTATCGCGGAGAGTAATCACTATTGTATACGTGTATCCCGTGTATCTACGTAATAGGAACGAAATTATAATCAACCAACAATTATACGTATCTCAACCCCAAAATTCAAAGCTTAATGCCGCCTTGCTAATACCATATTTATCAAGAAACATAGCCGTAAATACGTCAATGTATTTTGGGCATTCTTGAATGTATGTAGAGAAAAATTATTATTGCTGTAAATTGCCTAAAAAAACAAAATACAGCAGATATAATTATATACTGATATCATAACTTAAAAAATACCATGCTTTCAGAAAATAGTCCCAAGACGAACTTTTCAAAAATTTAACATTACCAGTGACTTCATTTCACGCATTTTGGTATCCATAGTATCAAATTTACCTAAGTGTACTAATATGCTTGTTTATTGTATTTCGAGGTTAAACCGATCATTCCTTTTCCTACAATCTATGAAGAGTTCATCAACTTTCTGCTGACTTGCTGGTTTGATATGGTTTTGAATCACATGAATTGTAACACCAAATTAAAGTTTGAGTGATAAACAAGTTTTCGAATGTTTACTTGTAAGTAGTAATTATTATATATTGCACTGTTTTTTAGAAATAACCCCCCTCAAGTAAATATAATGGAATCCAAGAAGCAGATTATTGGCGAACGTTAAGCAACCGAAAAAGACAATCTTTCATGCATTTATTAATTATGCAGCTCATCATTATGGTGCTCGTAGCATATTAACCAGATCTATACGCATATATTTCATAATAAAATAAATAGATTAAAAACCAAAGTGAAATTTCTTTGAGGTTAGACATACTTTATGTGCTTTATTTATCCTATACAACACATTTCACTTCATGATCAAGAAACAGCCTGTAAAAGAAGAATTTTTTTTAAATGATCTACAATGAGAATAATACATCATCATGATTCCCAACTTCAAGAATCATGCCAATCAGCCATTTTTTTTATTCCTTTCCCAGATACTGGCTTGATTTTTTTGCTAGAAATCCATTCACGAAGTTGTGTTTCAAGACCATTCTTGAACCTTCTTCCAACCAATTCCAATCTGCTAAGAGTTTAAATTTCCAGATGAATATTACCTTATCCCTAACAGAGTTATCTCTTAGGGTAAGCATTTTGGTAGCATTTACATTTACCTCATTTACCAGCTTTGTCTTTCTGTCTCCATCCGTCCTTTGTATGACAGTAAATTCCCTTTAATATTCTTTTAGTTCAAATTCATTCATTATATATGTTGAGTGCACTATACTATCTTATATCCATAAACACTATCCAGCCAGTTTCTCCTATTCTTGCAAAGCTTATTTACTTATTATTGCTTTATAATCTATTTCAACTAAATTCAGTTTGCTCAGATGCTTCTTCTGACATATCTTTCACTATGTTACAACAAGGAAGGCAAAATTAGATAAAATTCAGCAATTTTCCCTAATTGTTCATCACATGTAATCATTGACCACCAGACACTTCTTATCTATCTATCCTTCCATACCTATAAGACATTCTCAGACAAAATCAACAACCATATTAATGTTCTCACCATTCATTCATTCACCTGCAACTGCTTTTAATTTGGTAACATTAACCACATATCCATTATCTTTACAGCTAAAGTTCTATCTAAAAATATTTGTAACTCATTTGGTGATATCAGATCAATCCAGATATCCTTTCCCTATAACCCAATTTTGACTGATACATAAGTGATGCACTTGGAAGGCTGACTTTAGAAGTCATTAAAGACATTTTTCACATACTTGACGAAGCTATGATGCAGTTTTCAATGGAAAATCTCAATAAGTCGCTTCATTAGAAGATCTGCAAAATGAATTCCTTGTAAGAATGAATGAAAGAAAGAAAGAATGATTTCTTAACGTTAATGTTACTTATGTTCACTGTAAGGGAGTCCTCAATAATTATTGCTTTGAAGCAGCCAATGAATTAAGTGTATGATATAAAGTGAAATGAGTATGAAGTCTTTTTCCCCTGCATTTTGTTCTTACTGATTATCAAAGAGCAGGGATTGCCATCCAACAAAGGGAATAAGGGTGCAAATTTTCCTCTCCAGCTCCTGCACGAGTAATAAGTAACAGTTAATAAAGGATTATATTGGCAAAACAACATTTCATACAGATAATAAGTAACTAAGTTACCTTTACAAAATAAGGCCTACATAACTGGTGTATTGGAGGCATGCACAGCCATAGCTCTTGGCCAGCCTTACCAAATACTTTTATAGGGGTACCAAATGAATAAAGAAGCCACTGTAGCTTTATTATAGCCATGTTTTAAAATGGGTTATCATGTAGGTATTGTGAATTTATAATATCTGCCTCAACTACAGCTTTGGCTTGATGGGCTCAAGTGATGTTAGGAGGGTTGTTAGCATTCACAATTCATCAATGAACATTATGCTGACATCTCTTAGGATCCCTTGGTTTTTATTTTCTGTGGCCATTTATTTGTAATCAGACTTCCCATTACTCAAATGCAGTAATAACAACATTAAAACATTCAAACAACATTGAGCCATCTAATAACTGACTAAGAAATACATTAAAAAACATTTGAAAAAAGAAATAGACAAGCACTTTATATTTATATGAGGATAAATTTGATTTCTATGTGTCTGACATGTAAGGGTTCCTTTTTCTGTCTAGGCAACAATTTCTCACATCTTAAGCTGAAAATAACTTTTCTATTCTAGGTTGTAAGGAGTTAGATGCAACTCACAATCGCCTATCCTCCCATTGTTGTGAGAAGAATGTCATCTTCACTTTTCTGTGGTGCCAGTTCTACAGACGAGGCTCTGGATCCTGGGATAAGGAGACACCATAACCAATAAGAGTCAATGGCCTCATCAGTGGGTGAATGAGAGCTTAGTAAAGGCTAGGGCACTATCTTGCCCTTGGAGGATAAATCCTCCAAAAGGCAGATCAACTGATCACAGTCAACGACATAGGATGGAGAAAGCAATGGGAAACTACTCCATCAATCAGGATTCTCATGACAGTGACTGCCTCTACTGCTGTATATTTGATGGATACTTTGCATATTAAATTAATATCTGGAAGTAAAATAGTCCCTCAATCAGATTTCCCTGAGAAACAATATACAAAAATGACATTTTACTACAGTGGAGTCAAAAGAGGAAGCAATCGGGTTGCAATGTTTATAAATAAGAATATGAAATCTTGCATGCAAAAGGCTATATATGACTGTGATAGAGTGATGGCACTTAAAACTGATGCAAAACCAAAGATACTATTAGTCATACTAATATATACACCAGAATGTGAGTATTAGAGAAGATACTGTGGAAGGAGTGACAGGAAAATATGGACTCAGAGATTGAAATGAGAGGGCTGAGAGACTGATTCAGTTTTGTTGGGATCATAAAATGATAGTTACCAATACCATGTTTCAGAATAACAAGAAAAGTCTCCATACCTGGATATCACCTGGTGATCATCACAGGGAACAAATATACTTTACAATGATAGAGAAAAGATGGATTAGGAATGAGGTCATGAGTGCTAGCTGTTTTCCTAGAGCTGACATTTACAGCTCCTTTTTGCAGACATAGATATATGACTCTAAAGAATAAAAAGAGCTGTGGCAGTCAAGAGGCGATACCTTGAAAAGCTAAAAGAAATGGAAAAGGAGGAAATCAGACTGAAGATGTATGAGAGGATAAGATGATTCCAAAGACTGAAAAGAATGAAGAAGAGCACTGGTAACAAATGAAGAGGGGAATTGAAGGCACTAGAAAAGAGATGGTTGGCTACAGAAAGGTGAAGAGCGCAAAGAAACCTTGGATAATCACAGCGATAATTGATAAAATGGAGGAAAGAAGAAAATACATGAACCACCAGACAAGTGAAGAAAGAGATGGTACAGAAAGCTGAATAGTGAATTAAGAAGGGAGACAGATATGGCCAGAGAAGAATGTTTAAACAAAGAATGCTACAAAATAGAAATACTGGTATGCATGACTTGATATACAATCAAGTGTGAAGTATAATGTGGGATGGATGTAAAACAAATAGAGGACATGTGACTTGGATGGAGATTGAAGATAAGGAAGATACCATACTGTATGGAGAATGCAGAGAATGAACAGCAGCTGAATCAAGCTCTGAAACACTTTAAAGACATGAAGGAAGAATATGGCCTAGTGGTAAACAGAGCCAAAATGAAAGTTATGAGGATTGGAGGAGATGAAGAAATGCATGCAAGGATTGATGAGGAAACGGAATAGGTGGCAGGTTATAAATATTTAGTTGCTTTCCTATGGAGGCAAAGAGTCCTCTGTAGCAATATGGAAGTTAGCCTAAGATAAAGACTAGTTAAGAGTATTGTGTGGAGTGCATTGTTGTACTGCTGTGAAACTTGGTCTATGTTGAAAAGAGACTGGAAAAGATTAGAGGCATTTGAGATGTGGGTGTGGAGGAGAATGATGGGGATTACATGTGCAGACCAGATCTGGAATGTGGAAGTGCTGAGGAGAGTGGAAGAAAATAGAAGTGTAATGGACACAATAAGAAGGAGAATTGGCTCAGACATATGTTGAGAAGGGATGAAGGAGGTGTTGGAGGCATGGTAGAGGGCCCAGGGAAAAGAGGGAGGCAGAATATGATGGATGATGTACAGGACAGATAGGGAACCTTCCTATAACCCAATGTTGACAATAGTACATTAATGTATGCAACCCTTATCGTAGTAGTAGTATTGTTAAAAGTGCTTTGACAGCTAAGGTCATTTTACACATGGGAGGTCCTACCAGGAATTGAACCCAGGACTGCTTCCACCAGAGGCAAATGCACTGCCAACTTGGCTATCTGGGAGCTCAACCCCTTTTCATCTATTGTGACTACTTACCTCAAACGACCTCATATTACTCGAAATTCTTCATTTGTATATTTCCTTATAATATATATTGATATTATCCCTTTTGTTACTTACCTCAAATGACCTCATATTACTCGAAATTCTTCATCCTGCTACATGCAATTTTATAGCTATAGCTTGACAGATGTAAACAGAAAGAATATATTCTACCTGTTTTAGAAGACATTCCTCTAGATACTTAACATCATCCAACAATTCAATATGCCAATTTTGCTCATAATATTTATTACACAATCCGTCTTAATTAAAATCAACACAGCATCCTTTGGTTTGGTAATATTTGCTACAGCAAAGGTAAGTAGCAAAATTAAAACAGGAATAACTGATGAAATATAATACAATTAGATATATTTTTTTCTTACAATAATTCTCAACTCGGGGCTCCCAATTAGCCAAGTGGGCTAATCGGGAGCCTTTGACTTCGGTGAAAGCGGTCCCGGGTTCGATTACCGTTGGGGGCCTACGTGCGAAATGACCTCATCTGTCGAAGCACTTTTAAAAATACTACTACTAATTCTCAATTCTTACCACATAGAAATGAATTAAATGCTATTATCTTAAATGCTATTATAATAAATCTGTAGGGGAGCCATTTCTGTACATTAAATAAAATTTCAAAAAAGGGATAGATTTGGTAATTAGAAGTGATACTGAGTCCAAAACACCTTATAAAAAAATTAATTTATTAATTAACAGACAGACATAATTATGTCTATCTATCTGTTATCGTATTATGCAAAAACTATCCAACCGATTTTAATGAAATTTGACTGGGTGATAATGTATGTCCTGAGTTGACACATAGGCTTTTACACATACACCTTTTATCCCAATATCTTACATCTTTTGATAGTTATGGTCTCTTCCCTGCACAAATATAGGCTACTTTTCATGTGCCTTTCCGTCAGTTTGATCCTAGATGAGGAAAATGTTTTCCGTAAGAAATACATCTAAAGTTCACTTTTACAGCTCGCAGGCTTAATTTCTTTTGGAAAATTAAATCAGAAGGAATAGCTGTACGAAATTGAGACAAGTACCAAAGAATGGAAAATGAATGAAAATTCTTATTTGTGCCATGGAACATTGATTTAGATTCAAAATTGCGAGAATTTTGATAAAATAAACGAACATTTTGTGTAATTTTTGGTTGTAAACAACCGGTCCCCCTAATAACTAATTCCATTGTTGAATCTGAGATCATACATTTTAGTTCACTTTTATCGCTTGCAGATTTGTTTCTTTTACAAATTTAAATAATAAACAATATTAGCATGAAATCTAGACTTGTACCAAGAGAAGGGAAATTGAATGAAGATTCTTATTTTGGCTGTTGAATATTTGTATGTAGTTATCAATTTTTACCTCCCATTGTTTCTTAATGGAAAGTTGAGCTATTCTGAGTGGGTGTGTATGTGTGAATGTCCACATAAAACTACGGGACCAGTTGTTATAAACATGCAAACTTGCACATTTTTTAACACCGATGACATAAGATTCCTTTTCATGTATTTATTGGTCTCAGGTTCATTTTCATATGAGTCGATGTGTTCCCATCTATTATTAACATATTATTAGTAACATATTCACATTTAAAAAGGCACCCTGTGTTAACCGTATGGGAGAAACATGATCCGTGTTGGCATTGAACTAAGAGCACTTGTGGTAGAATTCCATTCATATTACGGTTTCAAAATTATTCTAATAACTATTCCTGAGGTGTAATGTCAAAATCATATCGGGAAGTGGCTCAAAATATTATCAGTTTCCTGTACATTTGTTACAGAGATATACTTAATCTGCCCTGGTGTCGATTCAAGTATCCGTTTAGGAGTTCTTAGGCTTGAATATGAAACACAACCACAAGTACTCTTCATTTGCCAAATTATAGCAAATTCGCGGCCACTGGACTCTATTGAAAGCCTTTTCAAAATCGACAAAATATGCACACACATCCTTTTTAAATTCCAAGCTTTGTTCTACTAGCACCCTTATTACCCCAATTACATCCCTTGTTCCTTTCCCTTTCTGAAAACTGGTCTTTTCTGATTTTCCCCTTAATTTTTCTTTCAATTCTTCTATTAAAACCCCTTAGAATAACCTTAGCCACGTGATGATAAACTGATTGTACGATAATGCTGACACTCCTCAGCATTATTCTTTTTCTGCAAAGGAATCAGGATTGTCTTAGTAAAATCTTCTGGCCACTTTCCATCATTATAAATTTTCCTACATAAATTACAGAATTCTCTCTTACCCCTTTCCCCTAGGTTTTTAAGGAACTCAACTGGTAGCTCGTTGATACCCGTTGCTACATTTCATTTCATATCATGCAAGGTCCAATCAATTTCACTATCTAATATCCCAGGTCCAACGTCATCATCCTCCACTTCTTGTTCACTTTCTAACATAATTTTTGGTGGCTTCATGTCCTTCCCATATAGTTCTTCAACATATTCTTTCCACCTTTCCCTTATGCTGGCTGGATTCCGTAGGATGTTACCATTGTTATCTTTTAGTACGGTTATTCTGTTTCGTCTTTTATTTCCGGTTAACTGTTTCACCTTTCTATACATTAGGTCGATCCTCCCACTTTTGTCCAGCTTTTCTATTTCGTTACATTGACCCTTCCACCACTGTTCCCTTGTCCTATTTGTTTCCCTTCTCAATTCGTTATTTAGCACCTTATACATTCTACGCTCACTTTCTGTGTTAACCGTTTTCCATTTTCTTCTTTTCCCCATCTTATTTATCATTTCTACTGTCACCCATGGTTTCCTAATTTTGTTTTGCTTGACCCCCCCCCAATAGTTACTTGGGTACTATTCCTGATACTGTTTTTAATCTTTTCCCATTCTCCGTCTATAGTAAGTTCCCTTCCCTTATCCTCTAAGGCCCTACTGACCGACTCTTGGAACTCTTTAGCTTTTCCATTCTTAAGGGGTCCTAGGTTTGATTAGGGTGTAATTTTTTCCTGAAAGATCTTTTTAAACTTTAGCTCATGTTTAACTCAACATCAGCACCAGGATAACTTCTTGAATTTTTAACACTATTTCTAAACCTTTTTCTTACGAAAATGTAATCAATTTGGTACCTATCCATATCTCCTGGCTTTTTCCATGTGTACCTCCTTCTATTATGGTGCTGAAAAAGTGTGTTTGTAATACAGAGGTTATTCCTCTTACAAAAGTCTACTAATTTCTGTCCCCTTTCGTTTCTATTTCCTAGTCCGAACCCACCCTACCGCATTCCAGTCTCCAATTACAATCAGGTTTTTATTGCCTCTAATCCTTCTCTTTGTTTCTTCTATTTCTTCATAAACTAGTTCTACTTCATCATCACTATATTCACTAGTGGGCAAGTACACCTGAACTATCACCGTGTTTACTGGCTCAGCCTTTAGTTCTACTGACATAATCCGGTCGCTTATTAGCTCTGTAGCTATCACGGCTTTTCCCGATTTCTTGTCTAACACTACTGCAACGCCCCTCTGGCTAGTATTTCCCCCACTAAAAATTACTCTAACATCATCACTCCAGAAATTACCCCTATCCTTCCATTGCACTTCACATAGCCCTAGGATGTTAATGTTGAACCTCTTAATTTCTAGCTTTACATTTTCCAACTTCCCTTTCCTAAGCGTTGTCCTAACATTCCAGGTTCCCACCCTTGTTTCCTTGGCCATCTTCTCTCTTTTTTTCTTGTCGTTTCCTGGGTAAGGGTTTCATGGAATGACGACTGAGATAGCCTTACTCCTATCACTGCCGGGCACGACACTCCCCATAGATGGTTGAGTCCCTTTTACGCCACTTACAATATTCTTATATTGGCAAATCATAGCTAGGGATAGTTTGGTGGTGGTCAAGGTGGTCTCCCCTTGCCTTCCTCAACATTTTTAACGTGACACCATCACTCGTAATGGCCACCCCACTGGGGCACAGATGCTTTTGCAGCCACCTCACTGAGGTACAGATGCTGCATAGAATACCTTTTGTCTAGCCCCTATCTATTGACCATTCTGGCATGGGTGACCCTATCAGGAACATAGTTCCTGACAGTTAGGCTCTGTAGGTCATAGGAACATGCAAGCCTTTCCACCATGACAAGGTTGTAGTCCAGAGAAGGAATATGCCTGTATCTGTTCTTAATTCTAGTTTCTTTTTTATATTCTTCACATCTACTTACCATTCTTTGCTCTCAATAAGTACACAAATCAGTCTTTTGTTTTGGTAATTTACTCAAATTTCTTTCAGAATCAATAATATTCTATTCCAGTGCATTGAATGAATTACTATAAATAAAAAGGAAGGAAAAGTTACAATTAAGAGTTGCAGAAATCACACAAAGGATAAATGACTTCAATATAATTTATTTGAAAGCTTTGCACATACTATTTACAGGGCAATCAATGTGTATACCTACAATCTGAAAATTGAGATGTTTGAATGGGAATATTTCTTTTTTCTGTACAGTTGACATTCACAACAAGAATACTTAACAATCAGAATGTAGATGAGTGCTTTGGGGAATGGGTAATGGAAGAATGTGAAGAAGGGGATCAACAGGGGTAAAGTGATGGAATTCAAGGTACGTTTAAGTGGAAGAAAGGTTAAGAGGCAGGGAAGGGTTTACAAGGGTATCTCTTTGTTTCAACTAATAGACATCACCTTCTTAAACATGCATATTTATATACAATAAAGCATATCCAATGACAATAAAAATTTCACTTGCAAATAAGCCTGTCCATAAAACAATCCAGATATGCTAGTAAATGGAAAAAAGATGGTCAACTCAAAGACCACAATTGCATACCAAAAAATTTTCAACTAATGGAATTTTATAGACAGGCAGTATATATCAATCGTTTTTTATAGCACAATATAACATTTGCACCATAAGAATCAAGAAAGAACACATAATGTTATCGTGTGGCTTGGCAGTACAGAAAATGCATTTGGATTGCATCAGCATGCCAAATGAAACAAATAAATTAGCTACAATCATTACTAACCATATATGTATATATATAATCAGCATATATATCATTATTCCCAAAATCATAGCCGGTATCATTTCAATTTTCTTATATAGACAAAAATTTTACTGAGCAGGGCCATTCCAACTGCAATACCCATTGGAGAAGAAAATTTTACAAGGGGGCAAAACAAGATTTCATAACGACAAACAACTTTCAATTCTGGTTGTTTCCACTCAACTACACAGTAGAGTAAGATACAAAGAGGTGGTCTGATAATACAAGCTAGCTGACAGATTTAATAACACATTTTTAGTAGTACCTTGAATAATAACAAGTATTATTAGTAAGTAATGTATGTGTGTTTTTGGAACAAAGTGAGCCTTAAAGTATTTTTCACTTATAATTATATTTATTATTATTATATATCCCAATAAGCTGAACAGATGGAGCCAAATACTCATCCAGATGGGTTAGAGGTATGGTTAAAGGTTTGGTTGAAGAGGGAAGAAATGATTTTAATGAATCATATGCAAATGAATATGTATCACATGGTGTTAAAATGCATTCCAAGAGCAGTTAAGGATTTCCTATGAGCCATAACTTGAAGCTATACCAAAAGGAGCAGAACCTTACCTCTCTGTCATCAAGACAATTCCCTACAATCACATCTTTTGACAAGGCTATAAACCAATTATAATCCCTTCATATAATTTTTGCATCCCTTGCTACCTTATGGGTAATACTCGAGTACCTGTCATCCTCAAAAATAAATTTCATATGCCCTTCATATGTTATTGAGATTGAAACTTTTTCAAGTTTTGACTGAGTATCATGCAATACATATTTTCAACAAATGCATGGCATTCATAATTCATGGACATGATTTCATTTCATGTGAATTACAAAATCCCTAAACACAATTCTTGTCACGTTAGTAATTCTTTAACCCTCGTTAATTTTTACTTTGTTTGAAATCATTCACTGAGTTAATCTAGGTGAACCAGAACTTAAACATTTGTGTTCAGACATATATGCCATTTACTTTCAATTTATGACTACTATCTAGACAAGATCATTCTCCATCATAAACCAATTGCAGTTGAATCACTTTCATGATAATTTCATGAACCCCTGACTCACATCACCATCCAACAATGGCAATTACACACCAGCCCATGACAGTGAAGAAACAATGAGAACAGTTTAAGACATAACACAGGGTTTTCCATTAAAAGTTTCATAACTGGTTTTTAAAACTGGAACACAAACATAGTGGAGGTGTTCTTTGAGTTTTCATTGTAACACTTACCCACGTCATACACACATTTCACCACAAACATACAATACAAGGCTTCCAAACACTTTCACATAGATGCAGGTCCTCCATCTTGTTGATCAGCCCTGGGCAGTACACTTTCCATAATCAACTCAATTCGCTCTCGTTCATTTGCCACCCCTTTCCTAAGTACAAACATCAAAAGGAGAAAAAAATTGCAGTGCGCTTTCAACAACTAACATTGCCCTGCATATTCATTAACTCATACCCTTGCTAATTCCTCATTTTTTTGTCCACCTCATCACTTTTGTAAAAAGAGAAATTAATGATGACAAATGAATGATATTTTATGCAACAGATGACATGTATTTACAACTGGATTGTTTTGGTAGAAGAGTGAAGGTTTAGTGAAAATGTTTTCAAAGAGTTTGATGCCATAGAAGTATTAACGTTACTTCACACAAATTATTAACTCTAAAAATTTCACAACCTGCCGCAAGAGAATCTCACCCATTCTTGAGCTATGCAGACCAACAGCCTACCATAACCATGATTAAAGTTAATAATGAATGATATCCAAATTAGCAGCAATTGAAGAATTTCTAACATTTCCCAGAATACAACCCAAGAACTATTGATAATAATCAAAATTTTGAGTGAAGGCAAAGATGTTTCCCATATAATGCCCTTTCAAGACAGTGATGGAAAACGCAATTATACACATTTTACTTGTTTTTTTTTCGGTTAAAGATGAAATATAAGATCATGTTTTATTTCACTCAAATATTAATACTGATTTAAGCTATACTTAATGACATAATGAAAAATGCAGGTGAAAATCAATGAAACCAAGATACCTACTTTTTCATATGAATTCATACCACACACATCCAAATATAAGGTGATTACAAGAGNTGTGGAAGTCAAAAACTTGCAAAAGAATTTTTTTTCCTTCAAATACAGCCATAAATTTAGTAGGGAAAGACATAATTTACAAAGGGAAAGAAATGAGTTATGAATTAATACTTGCAATAAAGAATGTTAAATACCTAATATGCACAAATCTAAGACAATGTTTTTTTTCCTACCAGACTTCCAAAGAAAGATGGGTTTGTCCTACAAATGGAAGCCTCAGATTGACATGGAGGATTGAAGTACTCCACCTCCACGTCAATCAGATTGCATGATCTAGATACTTATGTTTACCAGTGTAGGTAAGCACATAATACAATTCTGCTTGAATTAATGCTTCATCAACATTATCTCAACTCACAAAATGTTCCTACGACTGGTTATGATTGACCTAAATTGTATATTTTAGAAAGCACAAACATTTATAACAATAACAAGCAAATTAAATTGAAGATCAGTTAATTTATCAGTTTAAAAGGTAACATTAACAAAAATAAGGTAAGAATAAGGGTGTTTCATAAGCATGCATTTAAACTTTACTGGAGACAGTAAAAAATAAAACAACTAAGCATAAATTATTAAGTCTGTAAACTATTATTAACCCTTCCCTGAACTTAAGATTTTTTCCCCAATCTTGTACTTCCAACCTCACCCTGGTGGTGACAAAATAAAAGTATCATTTTCCATTTTTCATTACTTATTATTATGCTATACCAATCATAGATGCTTTAACATTTTTGTCACATTACTGAAAAAGAAATTTAATTATTTTATCAAGTAGAACATTTTCCATCACTGTTAGTAAATGATTTAGAGAATAGGATTGACCAAGGAATATACATTCCAGGAATATTAAATTTATAAATAGAAAGATTAGTATCAATTTCTCGTTGATTGTATATTGTTTCTGGCTTCTGGCCATTGAGCTAGGTAACTATAATTTGTTATTACTTTGAAAGAATTTCATTTTCAATCTATTTCATATTCCTTATATATCATAGTCTTCCGTAGCTATGACTGCAATCGCAACTATATTCTACCATCTTGAATTCAAAATATTAAAAACATTACTAACAACTTCCAATGGAACTTCTCTTTCAAGATCATAACTGGTGGCCATAAAATAGAAGTTGATTGTTCATTTAACCACAAATCATTTGCATCTTCTCCATCCCATTCTAACATTGATACTTTGGAAAAACATCCCTTGGATACCCATCATACGATTTCTGGTGTAAAAGAATATATAACTATTTTAATGCATGAAGGGCTAATTAAATAGTCCATTCCCTATTGTCTATCTACCATTTACACATTAGCCCATTCATTCATGAAAACCAGGCCGTGAAATTCTTTGCAATTTACCCTTGTATATCAGGTAATATGCAAACCTTTTTATTTTAATACTGTCAATCCCAATGAAAGTTTCATTTTGATAACTTCATAGGCCCAACAATTACTGCCCACTTACGAAGATACTGATGCCTGAAATAATTCACGCCCATTAAAAAGTTAGGTATTTGTAGAACTGTAGCTTAAAATAAGGAAGACTACAACTCAGCTAAATAATGGGGATAGAAGACTACTTGTCTTAAGTTGGACAAATAAGGATGTCAGGAAACTGTATCCAGAGAATCAGAGTAAGATGAGTATGGGTTATGAATGAATTTAAACTGTTTTAGAAAGAATAAAAATTGAGGATTTTCAATAAAACATATATCAAAACCCAATGTAGGACTAGACTTTCTGAAACACCAACATAAATACATGTTGTCGTTGCTTCATAAAGTTTTTTGTGCTCAACGTGTACACTTCAATCAAAATATAGGGCACATTCCTCAACTGGCAGACCCATAATCACCATTTTTGAAACATTTAACTGGGCTTAGACCCAAAAAAATTGTCCAAATCACTGTGATGACGATGGTTTATCGTCTCGTTTTCCTGACGAGGTAGGGGCAGGGGAAGAGGATGAGGAAGGGACCCCAGGGCCCGGGAACAGAGAGGTGGAGCTATAATCATCATATACCAAGAAGCGGCTGCTGGTTGTTGACACTGCACCACTGCTGCCAGCAGAATCTGAAGTGGAAGACTTGCCCTTGCGAGGAAGTGTTGTTGCCTCACCCACCAGGTCTCTAGGTTTCCATACAGGAGAACCTAAAGAGAATTGTTTTAGCAAAGCAAGTGGTATTTTAGTGATAATTTACTGCAGATACAAGGAATGATTTAAACTATGAAAGGATATGAATTTTGGAAATGATTTCCAACACAACAAAATTAAAATATCTCTCCTAAAAAAACAGCATGTCACTCTCTTCAAATTCAACAAACAGAAAACTTAAATTACATAATTATTCTGAGTATTGTTAATTTTGAATTCATTAATATCTTTTACTGAAAATGAGAAAGTACATTCATTGATAATGCAATAAGATAAGAATGAGGAAGCAGTGTACTGTCTCAACAGGGGGACTGGTGAGAAGCAAAATTGTTAGTTACTTGAGGCATCAAAAAATGAATACAATACAAAAATTTACCAGAAGTACGATACTGTTAGACAAAAGGAAGGTAAATATTCAGAATATTTACCAATCATCATATTTTAATAAATCTTCTCACATTAAATGTCCTTTCATAATAATTCATAATTAATCACGGAAAAATGAAAAAAAAATTTAGAAAGATAATGATTCTATGATTTAAAAATTTAGTTGCAATTAATTGATGATAAGCTTAATTAATACATAAAGAAGTTGTTTTCAATAGCAAAGCAAACTTTACATTTTAAGTTGGAAAATAAGTTACTTGATGAAAATTTTCGAAAGAATATCCTCGATAGGAATAAAGTGGTAACTGGGAGAAATGTTTAAAATTACATCACTTGTGACATTTTCAAGCCTCAATAAAAGCATGTCTGAAACGAACATTCTATGATATGGCTGTGGAAGTCAAAAACTTGCAAAAGAATTTTTTTTCCTTCAAATACAGCCATAAATTTAGTAGGGAAAGACATAATTTACAAAGGGAAAGAAATGAGTTATGAATTAATACTTGCAATAAAGAATGTTAAATACCTAATATGTACAAATCTAAGAATGTTTTTTTTCCTACCAGACTTCCAAAGAAAGATGGGTTTGTCCTACAAATGGAAGCCTCAGATTGACATGGAGGATTGAAGTACTCCACCTCCACGTCAATCAGATTGCATGATCTAGATACTTATGTTTACCAGTGTAGGTAAGCACATAATACAATTCTGCTTGAATTAATGCTTCATCAACATTATCTCAACTCACAAAATGTTCCTACGACTGGTTATGATTGACCTAAATTGTATTGTATAGTGCCAACAGTATAAACTGCAACAATGCTAGCAAATTTGATTCAGAGCAATGTTACAAACACATTTTAGTTTTCCGTCAATTAAAAAGATCAATTCAGTCACAATCACAGCCTTAAGAGAACTGCAATGGCAGAGAAAATAACTCATTACATAGCAACATTTAAAAGAAAGGTTGTACTATTTGCAGAAAAAATTCCAGTTCTGCCACTGGGCGAGTATTTTGGGTTTTTGAATGTTATATTATACTGCAAAAATACAGGCACATTGGATTCAGAGAAACATTGCAAATGCATTTAGTTTTTCTCTGATTAGAGAGATAAAATGTTGATAAACCAAATTCTTAAGTATTTAATTATTTATTTCTATTGTTCATTATTATCCAAATTAATTTTTTCTCTTCTGGAGCTCCAAAAAACAGAGGTCATCTTGGATTCGTTTCTGATTCATGCAAATATGGTAAGTCAAATTTAGTAAAATCAAGCCATTTAAAACATATGCACTTCTGTTTCTTGATACAGTAGATTCATTTAGTTCCAGTTGACTATGATTGGCTTAGGTAGTTTTTCAACCAGCTGTCTAAATCATAGTCTTTCCAGGGAAATGAGTCAGAGAAATACAGGAAGGTGTATCATCTTAAGACTTTCATTTTCTTAAAATAATTACCATAATCAGATATTGATGTAACAATGATAGTATGATTACTATCATTATATATGCAACTGCTCTGATGGCCTTTCTGATTTTAAACTTGAAATTAGAACAGTAGTTTTTAAACATAAGTCTACTAAATGCAATCTATGGATTTCATCACAATTAATTACGTAATAAAATGTATTAAAGAACTTCTTTTTCCTTTAACTGTGACGCTTCTCCATTTATGAAACAAGAAAAGAGAGAAGAAGTTTACAAACTATTATGGTTCCCTTACCAAGATCTTTAACAGGTTGCGGTGTATAATTCTCTGGCTGGTGAGAAGACTGAATAAGGCGTGCCTGACCTCCACCTCCACTTGAACTACCAGCTGACAAGGTTGATGTGGTGCTGAGACTCAGATGATTTGGAGTTCGTCCAAGTGTACCTGCCTTCCGTCCAGTTGTTGGAGCTGTTAAGTTCATTGAAGAGGAAGTTGTGGTTGCTGTGCTGGTAGCAGGAGGAGTGGGAGTTGGGGGAGCAGTCTTAGAGACACCTGTTTCCTCTTCTCCTTCTGACTTGGCTCCTCCATCTCCTTTGCTAGCACCACTGGTAGGCTCAGACACTACAATAAGGCATGACACATTAATTTACTGAGTTTGTAATGGACATATTGCTTAAAATTTATTATTATTATTTCTCTAAGAAAGCAGGAAAATGCCAGTTACATCCATTTTAATAATTATATGCAAGCACAAACAACCATTCCCTAACTGGAAAAACCCGATTAGCTGGGACCTTGGTGATAGAGCGCTAGCATATCACCAAGGTCCCGGTGATAGTCCCTACCATGCGCTAGCATGCTAACCACTAATTAACTAAAATTATCATAATTATTAAAATATTTCTGTTTAGCTTCTCCACTCTTTCTCCTGAAGAAAAATAAATAAAAACCTGTGAGATTTTTTAGAAAGGAAAAACCTAAATACAATATTCTATGTTGCTCACCTATTACGTCACTGACAGTTTTGCTTCTAGCTCTAAATGCTGTGCTAGTGTTGACATTGTTGGTTGTTGTTGTTGTTGATACTCCTCCATCACCATCTTCCCTTGATGATGCAGCTGTTGTAATAGAAGTTGCACTAGATGTTGACCCTGCAGATCCTCTACCTCCTGTCCTCTCACCCTGAAGAAGAAGAGTAAGTTGCAGGATGATAAGCCACTGGTCATTGATATAGGAGTTACATAAGGCATTATAATATCCTTTTACTGTCTTTCCTTAATTAAGGGAAGGGAAAATAGTTCATATAGGGAGTATAGAATTTGTTATCATTATATACCTCAGCTTTATGTCAACTCAGAGTTACCAGATGTTTTTCAATACTAGCAATGAAATATGGGCATGTAATTATATGCCTATTCCTGTCATTTACATACTGCTATTTAGATAAAAACTTCTATTTAGTAAATCACTGGTAATTAGAAAATATTTTTAAATATTACAAATTGAGATTTTCAATAAGAATGTGCTTGATTTCAAACTTTTAGCTTGTTTAGGATCTCCTCAAAGAATACCAACATAAAGGAAACAACCCTACATTCAAAAAATTCAATTTAGAATGAAAAAGCGTACATTGATGCATTTAAAATAAACACATACAAGGAACTTTTAGCTGACAAGTATCATTGCTAGAGTAAATGAAAATTTCTGTAATGAATCATTCTTGTGATAAGAAAAACAGTCTATTTGTCTTTTAAACTTTTTCAGTAAGAGAATATTCTTGCTCTTACAAGGACATGCCTGTAAAATATTTGGCTGTCTTCCAATTTTTCCAGTGCTGTTCTAACAAATTATAATTTTTTTTACTTTTAGTAACCTTGGGTTAGGAAGAATCTTAAACAAATGCAGGAGCATTGTATCATAGTTTTACTACAATAAGTCAAATAATTCTTACACTAAATGCAGATATTTTCTTAATTCAAGGTTAACTACATACAGGAAAATATTGTATTGTTTATACAGTTCTTTGGGAAGGACAGAAAAGAATTTCCACCAAATACAAGATTTCACTAAAAATGGGAATCAGGGTTTAACTGTGTATAGGAAAACATAATGTTGGGTTTAAGACATGATTAAAGATGCCTCAATACCTTCACTGAAATGAATAACAACTTGATGCAATCAGAAGTTCTTAGTGGAAGTAATTGAAAACTATAATACTATATTCCAAAAATCTTCATTCAAACTACCCTAAATGAACAACAATTAAATATTAATGTTAGCCTAAAGCCATCTGTATACAATTCCATGAAAATATGGCATAATTTGAAAGGTAAAAATGAGCAACAAAATGACTATTTCCAGCCTGTATTACAGTGAGAAATATCCTAAATCTCAACACATAGTTCACTTAGTTCCTTCACTAAAAATACATAATGTAAGACTGTGAGATTAAAGAATATTGAATTGAAATCTAAAAGCATGACATATGAGAAATTATGAATGAGAACTCACTTCTGACTGTGCTCCAGAACCTGTCAAATTATCGTAATCGATGTTTCCAGCAGAATGCCTTTGTGGTCCTTTTGGAGGTTTTCTTGATGGCTTCCCAAGAGTATGAGAGGAGCCTTGAGCTGCAGCAGCTGCAGCCGCAGCTCCTGGAGCCACACCTGTGGTTGATGACCCTATAGCTGCTCCTCCTGTTCCAGGTCTTCCCAGAGTAGCTGTGTTGGATGATGTTGCAGAAGCTGCTGCCGAGCCACCCATTGAAGATGCAGGTTTAGTAGCTGGGATACTCATGTTCCTTACGCTCTCCCTAATGATCTGTCGGATTGTCTTCAGGAAGGCATTGCGGAAATCAGGCGTGCTGTTTTTTATAAGAACAGATAAAAATTAACCCAAAAATTTATTATCTATTAGGAAAACGAACATGGCTGTATGATTACATTATTTAAAGAAAACTTCAAAAAGCAAAATTTTGCTAACAAACTAATCAACTGTTATGAAATTCAAATAAGCAGGGGCTAGTGTTCTTTGTAGCTGTACTTTACTAGATTATAATTCTTGAAATGTATTTCGGCAGGTACGTTATTATCTTCAGAAGCATAAGAGAGCTGACTGAAACTGAGAAGTTCTCTTCTTATCTTAAAGATGGTAATATAGTTGCTAAAATACATCTTGAGAATAATAACCTTGCAAGGCATAACCATGGAGAACCATAACCTTCGGAGGTTGGAATTTCCCAATGATTGGTTTGCTTGCAAACTAAGGCTTTTTGGAGTTTGTTTTCAAAGCTCTAATGTGCCGAAACTTTAAGTAATCCACCTTTGTGGATCCTTATTATGTAATTCCAGATAAATTAAAAATTAATTCTAAAAGAGAAAATAAGACAATAATCTAAATAGTTATATAATGCTTATTTTCACCTTATAGAAATGTTCAAGACAAATCATTTAGTAATAAATCCTGTTATTTCATGCTCTACTAAAATTTTAAGCTTAGAATTGCAGAGAGAGATAAATGTATGTTCCTTGTACACAGGAAATGAGAGATTAAAACAAAAATTTTAAATTCCTCAACAAATCATTTGAACAAATAACAAAAAATAATATCCATACATCATACACACTTAGGTAAAGATTATATGACACAAGGAAGCAATACAGAGGTACAATTTGATATTGTTACAGAGAGCTAAAATGAACACTACAAATACACAAATGAAAAATTTAGTCTTCTTATTCAAGAGGTGTTATTATGATCATGGTTCATTGATTGACTGACCTGTTTGACAGAACATAAACTTTTTCAGAACGTCTCTGAAGCTGACTGCGAAGGTGAATGAGTTCCCATAAGAAGTGAGATGAGTCAACAACATCTTTGGCACTACTAGCTCGTACTTGCACCTCAGTAACAGGAATCAATACTTGATATCTGATTATTTCCACCTCAGAGGAGCTAGCTTTACTGGATACACCCTAGAAATAACAAAGAAGCAATTGATAATGTAACATTTAAATGGAGGAACAAGACAAAAAAATTACTGCCAGAATTGTGTGAAAAATATAATTCAACCATTAAAATAAAATAAAATAGGGAAGTCAGAGAAGATAATTTTGCCACAAGAATTATTGAAACCACCTTGAAGTTACGTCTAGAGAGAAAATGCATTGATTCAATAAATTAAATTCCTTAATGTGTATGCCTACCTTGCACATGAGTTTAAAAGAGGGCATTCCTTAAAATTTCTTACTGACAGAAGCAGATCATTACTGACGACAATAGAGAAACTGAAGAGTAAATGAGTTTTATGATTTTTCTTAATGATATATTTCAATTAGCACTTTGCTGTCTGCTTAAATTAAAGTCAGCTAGTGAATGATGACACATTGGTGTCAATAAATACCAAAAGTATACATAAGTAATGTTTAAGTGTCATCAAAATAAAAATGTCATAAATCTGAGTAAGATTCAGTCACACAAGAATGAACAAGAAAACCAGTGAACTTTTGGTGAAAGGGTCTGGATAAAGTTAACTAAAACTGATAAACTCACCATGAGCTTTTTCTTCTGTCTCAACCGTTCTTTGCATAGGAAGACAACTGCTGATTTAAAAACAAAACACATAGCATGAAGTTCCAATCCTTTCTTTATTTTACCGAGGAAGTCTGAAATATTCAACCACTCAACACCACCATAGTACAAAAGATCACCAGGGCTGAGATCAATAGGCTAGAAAAGAATTTTAAAATTGTCATGTAAAACAGTCAAAACCTGTAGTTCCAAGCAATAATACTGCTCCAAATAAATGTGAAAATATACCTGTTTGCAAGACTTTTGATGTTGTCTGAAGAGGTGATCAAAGATGGCTCCATACTCTTCATGGATCCTCTGCATTTCATTTATGTGCTCTGCGACTTTTTCCATGCCTTTCAAAGCCTCTGTACAATTAAAGGAGAAATAGTTTTATTAGCATAGAAAAATTGAGAGCTTGACACAAATTCAATCAAATTAATACTAACAAAATAGTTCAAAATAATGATGGATTAATTATGTTATTTACTACCAGGTAGAGAATGTTTATCACACATAAGAAGTGGAAGGTTAACATAAAGGAATGAAAGATTTTATTAAAAAGCTATCAACGATTGCTACTCAATTTTAAATTAGGATTTATTTATTTACTAAATAGATTTAAATTCAGTGATAAAACCTTTTCAGAATGTATTTAAACAACAAATATAGTTACACATTGGGAGAATGCACAAACTAACAACAATTCAAAAATAACTATCTAAAGGGGTAATATAAACATAAGTACAAAATAAATTTCAAGAGAGCTTGTTTACTTGAATAGTGATGCAAACTCTTTTAAGAATGAGTTATGTAACAATCTGAAAGGGTCTATGGAAGTAGGTGTTGAGTTTAGAAGCTTAGTAAGTTGATATAGTAAGGAATGTTGTGAAAGGGATGTATCAACATAATTGTTTCAATCTAGATGTAGGATTTTATAAACTGGGTTATATTTCAGCAACATTTTCCATAGCAATTTAGCAGCTAAGGGTGTCATTCAACACAGTTAAGTTAGGGTATCCCTACTGCTTCACCTGCCCTTATAAATTGTAAATGTAGGAGCAACAGTTAAAAATTACATATCATAGAACTCTTACGTTTGAAAACATTATAAAATGTGTTGATGTTAATGAAATAACATATAAAGTTATCAAAGAATCAACATCAGTCCATTGGTCATGTGTGAACTGTACTCTTGATCGTGCAAGTGTCATTGATCAACTACAACAGGAAATGAAAGATTTCTGAGCTGAACTGAACGCTATTAATTGCAATAGAAATGATTGTTACAATTGATTAAGTGTCAACAAAAACGATGAGGATGAAAGAAAATTATCTTATGCTGAAAAGGTGAATTTTCTAAATTCTGAAAACGGGGTAAATAAATCCACAACTTCAGGTCTAAATTCGTTGAATACCAAAAAGATCCATGCTGTAAGTAATAAAAGTGATTGTATTACTGAAATCTCTAGGGTAAGTGAATTGAAATCATCATTAGAATCACTGGAAAACGCTCTGAATCATCCCACTTGTGAGAATCCTGATTAAGATTGGAAAGAAGTCACCAGTAAGCGATCTCGTCAAATGGTTATAGTAGGATCTAATAATTCTTCATTTGATCAAACTTCTAATCTAACAGCTATCCCAAAAAAAGTTTACCTCCATGTTTGGAGATAAAAAAACAAAAAAGGACGATTTAATAAAATATATAGCAGACAAAATTTCAGCTAAAGTAGAAGTTATAAAACTAGATTCAAAAGGTGATTATGCATCATTTAGGGTTTCCACTGATGAGAAATTTAAAGAAATCCAGCTAGATTCTTCATTTTGGCCTTTAAATGTTTTGGTTCATAAATTTATATTTTGGAAATCCCAAAAAAGATCAAGCACTATCATAGCAAATGGTTCAATTATTAATAACAACTCGCAAGTTTCTCCCAATCAAATCACAAATGTTAATTCATTTACTGATATAAGCAAATGATGCCAAGCCATGATATACTTGAATTACAATGTGAGCAAAAACTCTTCGTGAAACCAGAGTGATAATTTAATCATTCTAAATGTAAATATTCAATGTTTAAGGAAAAAAATAGATGAATTAGAACTTTTGTTAACTGAACACAATGTTGATATTGCTTTTCAGGATTCTGAAGTCCATCTTGGTCATAATGGCCAAATCTTGAACTATGTCCTCAGGTGCATGCAGATAAGCTAATCTAGTAATTCTTTCCACCTTGGCCCCATATTCCTGCAGCGTTTTTGTTGGCAGCTGAGCCTTACATTTCAGCCAGCTGGGATTTTTACACTTGAACGAGATGGCTCTGCCCAAAACGAAGCTCTAGGGCAGCCACTACAGATGAGTAATTGTTTTGGTTTATTTCTGAAACGTTTTGCAAGACATCCAAAGCCTTTCCTCGCAGAGCCAATATCAGATTTATGAGTTTTTCTTGTTCTGGCCAGTCGTTACTAGAAGCAGTTACCTCAAATTGTCGTTTATACAGATTCCATGAAGTTTCTCCATCAAAGGTTGGTGGTTTGACGGTTCTTGTGGAAGTCGAAACTGTAGAGATGTTACGAGGACTCATACCTGCTTAGATATGTTCTTCCAATCTGTCAATGCATTGTGCCAACTCTTTTGTCTCCTGTTGTATGGTTTTAGCCTGTTCTTCCACACTGCCTATTTTCTGCATCATAGAACCTTGAGAGACTGTCATAATTTGTACAAGCTGCTCAAAACGTTCCTTATCTTCTTTTCTTTCTTGAGCTCGGTGTTCCTTCTCTTCCTTTTTTTCTTGCGCTTGGCGTTCCTCCTCTTTTTGTTTTTCACATAACTGATCCTCTTTATCTAGCCTGAGCTTCTCCATCAGCATTTCAAACATCTCCTTTGCCTCCGCCATATCACCCTAATCAGTAGAACGAGTTTTCACCATAAATCACTTACAGTTTCGCGAATCTTGACTCACTTATCCCACTTCTGGGAATAATTTACAAATAATATGTATGTTTTATAATATTTTTTTTGTTTACTCTGTAATAGTATTTTAACCATGATGAGTCCTATATTTGTATTACAAATTGCTTGGATGAATAAAATATACTGTTACGTACCCTTAGGTTCAGTGATAAGTGAGCAAAAATTAAAAAAAAAAAAAAAAATACAGCACTTTATTCTAAGAACTTTTACAATGTCCACCTTTGGTTCACTGCACTTCCAAGATGTCTGCCGTGATCTCTCTCCCAACCATCACTTGCTTTCGTTTCCACAACTGTCTCGTTGCTGTACAACAATACTATACTATACTACCCACTTATTATGCACAGAAAAAAAAGATAAAAACATTTATCACATTGGTTAGTAATCATTTACCATATGAAGAACTTGAAATCAGGTAATAATGATACAGTCAAAGGTTTAGAATACATACAGTTATTAATTTCTTCATTGAAAATTCAACATTCCTGCATCCACAAACTAAAGGTTAGAATGGAAATCACAGCATTAAAGAAAATAAAGCAGATACATAGACAGGGTAACAACATCACTTACCAACTAGGTGTGTATGTTCATCAGATCTAGGATCAGTAAGGTTCCTCAACTGTTGCAGCAATAGCGGATACTTAAGAATCCTTTGGATTGGTTTAATTAAGTAAGACTCTAGAGTTGAGGAATGTTGCTGTCTTGGATTTCGGGCCTGGAGGAACTCTTGTAATGCTTGGTTTCCTTCGTCTGGGGTAAATTTGGTTTTTATTAATGTAGTGACAAGCATGATAATTAAAGCAGAATAAAGACTGAACATTTTTATTAATTACAACTCAATATGGGATGTATTATTTGTGAAACTGCTAATCTAGCACAAAATATATTTCTTTTTGAAAGATACCTTCATAAATCCCTTCGAAATTTACATGCTGCAAAGAAATATACTTAGATATTTCCACTTACAATGAAAACAATTCAAAATGCAAATTGAATTTGATATTACAGAGGATATTTTTATTTATGGTGCCTTGACCCTAAAAAGTATATTAAAATTTTTAATTCAACCAATTCAAAATAAATAGTGAATTTCACCCAATACTTGAACCAAATACTGTGCTCAAAATTTTACCACATATACTTACTGGGATGAAGAACCTTTTGTGCTTTTGAGTGACTAGCACAGAAGGAACTATACAACTTAAAATGATTAACGTAGTAGAGGAAGGCACTGCCAATGGAGAAGAGCACGTTCTGAAAACAAAGAATAACTCTTTAATGAACTTATTCACAAAAGCAAAATATCTCAAGAGTGCTCATTCTTAGTTCATAATACCTTGAACTGTCCAGGATGCTCAAAATGATTGAACTCTGGCTCCAATTGGAGAGCTTCATCTAGATTTTGCAGAAACAATCGCTGAAATGCAACTATTTCTTGAATATTACCAAATAAAGCAGTAACTTCTGCATTTGACAGGAATGTCTCCTTCTTGAGCGGCTCCAAATAATTTTCTAGTAGACTATTTAAATGCTAAAATCAAAACAGATGAATTCAAGTAAATATACCTAATTAATTACATGAATTACAACTTTTACAATTATTCTGAACTATTATTCCTAACAGTCAAATTTTCTAATTTGATTATGCAAACACATTTTCTATATAAAACAGGGTAAAGGTTTCCAAATAACATGGATTTTTTAGAATTAACAAAATCATTGATCTGTAGCAATAAAAAAAATATGTTTCTAAATATATTGATAAAGATATCAATTAAGCAGAATAAATATCATGTCATAGTAAATATTATGCTTCCAATACAAATCATTGTCAGCAATTTTATAAAAGATATAAAATACCAGAGCACATACTAAATCAACTTCAAAATATCCTGCAAGCAAAATATTAGGAATAACATCTTTACTATCAATATTTTTTTAAAAATAGCTAATCCATCTGTTCTCAAGTACAGTATTTACAAATAGTAAGCTTCACTTTCTTTAAGGGTCTAAAGCAATTTATAGTTAATATATATTTCAATATATAGTTCACGTAGCTATATGATGAGAAAAATCTAATTAAAAATAGCAGTCAATTTGTGTAGTAGCTCAGCAAAGTATAAGTTTGCTGAGCTATTTCAATTACTTACCATTATTGTTTATTTCCAAACCTTAACACAGTAACTGCTTGGTAGTGTTTTCTAACTATTATACTTACTCTGGATCTATCTACATAATAATGAAAATTACTAATATCTGCACTCTCAAACCCACCTTAACATATGTCCTTTCAGTGTCAACAAGTTCAAGAATCACTTTTCTAAGTTTCTCAGCATCTGTTAGCTGCCTACTAGGTGTCAGTAAGGCTGAGGAACTGCCATTAACATTAACATTGCTATTACTACTGCTTAGAGGCTGCTGCTGCTGGGATGAAGTGGACAGTTGGTGCGTTAAACTGCTACCACTCACACTTCCACCAACACCAACTCCGCTGGCTACACTTCCAGTTGGACTTGACTTCCTAGTTTCTGATGGTGAGCGACAGAAACCAGTCACTTGTTCTGCCGTCTGAAACATAATATCATGATTGAACCAATGCAATTTCATAAACTTAAATATTTTGAAAAGTGTAAGTACAGTATACTTAAAAGTACTCCAAATTAAAGACATTATACAACTTGAATTATGAACATTTGCTATAAACCTCTAGTATTGATAGGTTAAATTCATGATTACATAACATTTCTTACAATTCTCTAGAAGTCACCATTGTTTGTGATATTATAACAACTCCTCTAACTCTTACCTTGAGCAAGTTCTCAATTTCAAAGGAATTGGCCCTGGAAGCCTTGGCTGTGTCAGTCGACGAGGGTGCTGATGAAGTTTCTGTTTCTATAAAATANTTAATTTGGAAGAAACTTTGAAGGAATATGTGAAATAATATGAAATTTGTCATATCAATATTTCAACATTGAAGAATTATTAACTGAATCCAAAAAGCGTAAGTAAATGTGACATTTTGAAATCAAAATTACTTCACAATGTTGGTCAAATTATTATACAATTTAACAATCTAAGATTGAAATTAAGGTTAAAATCAAGAACTGTGTAAATCAGGAATGTCACTTTCATTCTAGACAATATTTGGAATGTTTGTAACCAACCGGGATGTAAATGAATGCAAGTAAAGTTGGCTACTAGCTATAAAACAATAACAGAAACAAAAAAGATTAGTATTTTATAGAAATTAAGAGCAATCAGTGAGCCCAAAAATTTGGTGTAACTTAAAAGATTAATTTACAAGACATATTTCAGACACCCAAAAGATACACTTACTATTATTCATGTACCAATTATAACCAATTAATCAGTGTCATGAACCATAGGCAAGGATGAGAAAAGCATGTTCAAGACAATAGGATGTTCACAAGAAGTTGGAGAGAACAATGATAGGGAAAACAAAAAAGGCCATACATGGAAGGATAGAATAATTAAGAATATAGGGGAAGGGAAATTTACTCAGAACTATGCCCATTATCTAAAATTTGATTTGACTTTTAGATAATGGACATAGCTAAGATGACTATGGACTGTATGAGTTAAAGCATAATTATGTTTGGGGAGAGATCAGGAAGAAACGGATATTACATTAGACAGAAGCACAGAGGTCAAAAGATACATGGAAAATGTGGAATATGAGCAAGGATGGCAGATCATGGTCAAACACATGATTCAAGATTGAAGAAAGGAGAAAAGAAACAAAGAGCTAAACAAAATTAAAGATCTTTAATGAATTTACTTATAGAAAAACTTGGATACTCACAAAAATATGGACTTAAATCTACAAGAAAGCCATTTTATACTGACAAATATTCTAAAATAAAGTCACAAAATTAAAGCCAAAGGATAAACAAAAGTGAAAAACGTTAATATGACTAGCACTAGAATGCATCTCTTCGACTCAAGTAGCACACACATTGAAAATTTTCACTTCCATTTATACTTAGACAACTGGGTGCAGGCCTTGTGCAAATTTTAACATCTATACCATTATCCTCGAGATATAAAATGTAATAACAGCCTTGACAGAGCAGTACGAAGTATGAGAACAGGCAAATCTGCAGGAATAGATGAAGTAACTATAAACATGAGGACTCCATTAAGATGTCAGATTCTTTTCAGTAGTTGTCCTAACTGAAGGTTGTGTGTTGAAGGTTTAAGTAAACTAACTGTTTAAGGTCATGAGGAGAGAGTGCATGGCGCCAGACGACTGAGGAAGAAGTGTGATTGTGCCATTATACAAGAAAGGAAGATAGGAAAAAGTGACATAATTATAAGGGTATAACACTTATGTCTCAGACAGCGAAGGTATTTGATAGAGTGTCAGAAGAAAAAATAAGAAACCAACTGGAAAATAGCCTGAGTGAAGAACAACATGGATTCCAAAGTGGGAGATTATAACTACTGACCTAAAGAAGTTGGTAGTAGAAAAAAAATTCAACTGATATAAGAAAGGCATATGATAGGATACCAAGAAAAATAGTTTGGGAGGTATTATGAAAGGAAAATATAGAAAAGAAAGTAATCTGCATAGTTAAAAGTTATGTACAGAAATTGCCAAAGCTGTGTGAAAACCAGAATGGGAAGATCTATCTGGTTTCCAGTTAAATAAAGGATCGAGACAGGGCATTCTTTTTTATAATGGTGATGGATGAGATGCTAAAGAAAAAGTAGGTGATGAAATGAATATTGTCTTGTTTGTGGATAATCTAGTGGTTTGGGGGCATGGTGATAAGAGAGAAATTTAAAATACTGAGGCCAAGGACAACAAAATCAACAAAGAGATTGGACACAGGATAAAAATGACAAATAGATTCTACCAGTGTATTAGAGGCATGCTCTGGAGAAAAGAAGTTCCAATCATATTATATATAATTTACCAAGTGTCTGTCTGTCCATCCCCCTCCCTATCTCAGAAATGGTTAGATTTAGAGACACATGGTAAACTGCATTGGATTTCTAATTACTGGAAACCTGGCATACTTGATTTTATCCCAGGAAAGACCCAGAGTTGAACCCCGGAGCTAAAAATGTGTTTCTGTAATATTACATGCGATTTTTCATTTTTGAGAGAGCAAGGCTTTCTTTCTTCATTAATTAAAATACCTAATTTTGAACGGATTTCCATCAAACTTTGCTCATTCGAAGGTTAAATGTGCAACCAATCTTATTCTTGCCATGTTTACACGTTTTAGTGTCCACTTTCTTAATAATTTTGCTTTTATTTTGAAATTTAATGGAAATTTTCTAATTTTTCTGCACTCGCTACGGCAAATGTCATTGTTTCCTCGGATGAATAAACAAGCTTTAGAAAGAAGAAGTGAGGGAATGACATTGTTTTCTATTACATATCTTTCAGCATCTGTGGCATCCGAACACTATTTATAGCAATGTAAATATTTACAAATAAATTTCCTGATACTTTTTGCGTTGAGAATATTAAAGTAATACGTTTATATAATAAGGTTCTATACATAAGGTTTTATAATAAGGTGTATAATTATGAGGTTCAGTTATTCTCATTGGGTTGAAACATTCTTCCGAATTAATTTGGAAGAAACTTTGAAGGAATATGTGAAATAATATGAAATTTGTCATATCAATATTTCAACATTGAAGAATTATTAACTGAATCCAAAAAGCGTAAGTAAATGTGACATTTTGAAATCAAAATTACTTCACAATGTTGGTCAAATTATTATACAATTTAACAATCTAAGATTGAAATTAAGGTTAAAATCAAGAACTGTGTAAATCAGGAATGTCACTTTCATTCTAGACAATATTTGGAATGTTTGTAACCAACCGGGATGTAAATGAATGCAAGTAAAGTTGGCTACTAGCTATAAAATATACTTACTCATTACATCAAAACCACTTCTAAATGTTTTCAGGGAAACAAAACGCATTAAATGCAGATATCAAAATTTGTGTTAATTGATATTGCTTAAAATATTGATTTTCATTACCTTCTATACTCTTATCCAAGGGTTTAAATTAAAAACTTAAGAGTTATCAGAAAAACATTATTTACAGCTCCGTCAATATTTGTAATTAAATTTTCTATTCTTAAATGAGTTTTAGATGTAAAAGTAATTAGTATGTGCGAAACATCGACAAAAGTGAAATTGAAATGGAATTGAAATGTTTTGGAAACTTTTGAAAGCAATGGAAATATTTTTGAAAATTATCCTTAAAGATTATTGTGTCTAATTTATGAAAGAATAAAACGAAACTCCTCAAATCAATATTTCAATGTCGAAGAATTATTAGCTAAAAGCAACGAGCGTAAGTAAATGTCACACATTGAAATCAAGATTAATAATTAATGAAGAAGAATATTATTAAATAATTTAATAGTCTATTAACTTATTATCAATAATGTATCTTTAATAAGATATCATAGTGAATTGTATGATTATTAATCTGTGATTTTGTTGTTAGTAAGTGTAAATTAAGTACTGCTTACATCAGGGATGTCCCATCCAAATTTGATGTATGAACACGTTTATTAACTATATTTAAAATATAGGGCTCCTGGATAGCCAAGTGGGCAACGCATTCGACTTCAGTGAAAGCGGTTTCATCCCGGTGGGGGCCCACGTGTGAAATGACCTAAGCTGTCGAAACACTTTTAGCAATACTACTTAAAATATACCGAATGAGATAAAAATTGTGAAAATTTCATGTAAATAAATATTGATTGCTAAGAGCAAAGATGCAATGCATCATATACAAGTTAGATCGCTAGGAATAACTACAATGAAATTATCAGTTGGGAAAAGATATTTTTTGTTGAATAAAAACAATCACATGGACCTAAACTGATGTGGCCTTTCAAGTACGCAAATATTACCCAGGCTCATCTTTTAGCTTAAGATTTTTTATTACAGTATTTATATTTTTGTACTGTTTAAGCAAATTAATCGTCCGTTTAGCTCAACTAACTCATTGACAATCTTGAAACTCACAGTCTTTGAAATTCAAAAAACACCGGGATGAGATAAAAAAGTATTGATATAACAATGAACTTAAAGATTTTATATTGTTTTAGAAAAAGATTTGATCAAATTAATCATTTATTATGTTTGATAATTCAAAACACACATAATGAAATTACTTATTGTGTAAAGATATGTTTCTTAAAATATAAATTAGTCACGAGCGTTAAAATTTTTGGAGATATTAAATATTTGTGTGCTAGTTAAATATAAAAATCTGATGGTTACAACTTATTTAGTGCTAATCTTCAACTATGCTTCCAGTGCATGGACCATGACAGGCTGAGAGGAGAATAAAATTCAAACAATGGAAATGAATTCTTAAAAAGTATTCTGCGAAAAACAAAGACATACAAGATCAGGGATGAGATGGTGAGAGAAATACTGGGTATAGAAAGGCTACAAGAACAGATTGATAGAAGAAGATTAAGATGGATTGTTCATGACGTAATTCGAAGAAAGACAACTGTCAAGGAGAGTGTTTGAAGAGGAGGAAGAAGGTAAAAGACGAAGGGGAAGGATATCATTAGAAAAGATATTAGTATAGGAGTGGAAGATAAAAATACATTGGAATGAGATGTGGTGAGAACACAGAATAACATGGCAGTCACTAGTCCGCAGACACCCTATCCTGACAGAGTTGGGAAGAAAGGAAAAAGGATGATGAACAGACTTAAAGTTTGAAGTGCAGTAATCTTCAGGCTGCTAGGATAAGAGCATGAATGATCAATTAATTTAAGCGAAAAATACTCACTCCACCCTGGAGCAGGAACAATTAGGCCTGAGAGGACCTCCTCTGGAATCAAGCCATCTGTTGGTGGGGGAGGACAAACTAAACTGTCGATTATGTCATCCGTGGCTCCCCTCATGAGTCCAGCTGGGTCTGGAGGTTCAGTCCGTGAAGATCTCATCATCATGCACAAAGCTAGCTCCTCTTGAAGAACTGACTCTAAGTACATCATGTCCAAGTCACTCACAATAGCACCATTTATCACCATGATCTCATCTCCCTTGATGATTCCTGAAACAAGAAGAAAAGATAAATTAGAATTCACATTTGAGGCAAAGACTTAATCATTCCCTCAAAATTGCTTTGCTCACCATTGTGCATAGCAACAGACTTATCTTCTACTCTGCTAACATAACAACAGAGCTCATCTTGGCGATCAGCATTTTCAATAAGCTCAGCTTCCACAGAAAATCCCCACATATGTTCCAGAGTTGTGCGTTGCAGCTCGACTTGATACAAGATTTTTGCACAAACTTCCACCACTTCATGGGTATGCAACTGGAAAACATTAAATTATTATTATATAGAGTATGAGATCCCTTGCCAAATTCTACAGTAAAACCAACAGAAAAATATTGGGTGAAAAGAATACATATTTTTCTTTAGGTAATCTACAGAGCATTTTCTCCACTTTTTTGATTTGATCCAGAACAAAATTAAGATAATCTCAACTAAACAAAATCTTTTAATAAACTATTGAGGTATATTATTACATTTCTATGAAACAGCACATTACTATATTTTTCTATGTAACCCTATGCCAGGGATGTAGCCAGAAATTCCTTTAACCCTATGCCAGGAGCATAGCCAGAAATTCTAGCAGGTCCATATATTTACCCAAAAATTGTTAACCCTCTTTCTTCCCAAATTTCTCACCACTCATTCCTCAACATACCAGAAAAAGGACCTAAATGGAGGTGGGGGAGGGCTATGACATTACAATATAAATACATACTACTGGTTAGGCCTCTACTAGGGTCTGTTAGTAGAAATAGAACTTTGTAATGTTGTTTGAGTTAGTTGTTGAATATGGTGTAAGTAAATGTTGACACCTGACCCAGTGTTTTACTGTGGCAGAATTGTATAATGAATAAATAAATATAATACTTCCTTCAAAATCACATTAATAGTTTAGTCATCAATTTCCAAAATGATATTCCAGAGAATTCTATTGAAAAAACAATTACCAAAGTTGTAAGACTGCAGTTTCAAAGGGTTTGTTAATAAAATTTCTCCCTTTATGTTTACCTTTCCTTAGATCCATTTAAAACCTCAAACAACTGCATACTAACACTGGGGAACATGCAAAAACCATCATCTGTTTAAAACATCTGGTAAGGAGGTCAAGTTTAGGAAATGTGCAAGAGCAAATGGTTAACATTGAAGGATGAGAGTAGGTCAACTAAATCCAAAATCAACGAGTATTTACTTTTTATGTAAGACTGAAACTATTCCTTAACTTATTAAGATGGAAATCTTACATATGTTTCAATGAGATCAGTGCGATGGGGAACAAAGTAGTTTGTATCCTCCATATCCCTGCGTTTCTTAACTCGAACAAAGTGTTCAGTTGGACTAAGGCCCCTTCGAGCACAGGCTGCAGTGAGGAACTCTTCAACAGATAGCGATTCACGGAGAAAAACCACAGCACTCTGTAAAGACATAACAAATGAATACTAAATGTGGTCATATACCTCAAAAACTATAGTAAACAATACAATTTGCATGGTGCAACATGTGTTGAATATTCATTTGCTTTGAAATTTAAATTTCAGAGAAAGAATTTGTCTTGAATCTTCAGTCAGTAGAAGTTAATCATCAAACATGAAACATGTAGCTAACCATTTTAAGAACTAATCATAAAAATCTTAAGCAAAACTGTTGCTTAAATGATAACTATAGTACAAAGATTATTACTGATGAAGCAAATTCTATGGTGAGGACTTATAATTTGGACAATTTTACTGAAATGATACGCATTTGCCATTCAGTATGATGTAGCTAATTAGTCAGTAGTACCAAATAGCTGTAAATGATGATATACATTCTTAAGTAATATTATAATATGTGTTTTACTATTTGACTGAGGTTCAATTGGTGAAAAAATTTAGATCATAAATAAACTAAACAATTATAAATATGAGGATAAAAAAATTCACTGTTACAAGATCATAAGAAATGTGATACTGAAGATTTATATTTTGTATAAAGTAATATATTACATAGTCACACAATCATTAAATGATTTTACTGAAACTTCTACTAGTGACAGTTAAGTACAATGTAAATGCTTTAAGACTATGAAATGTCTGACAGAATAAATAGAACTATAAGTAAACTGACAATAAAAAATTAAGTAATACAATATATTGGACTGGCGGTGAGGCTACGGTGAGTTTAGATTAAGTGTAACTATTACTCCTACCGTATGGAAAGACCTTTCCATACGGTAGGAGTAATAGTTACACTTAATACAATATATGTTATGTGAGATGAAGTTTGGACAATTACCTGACCATCAGGAAGCGATACTCTAACATTCTTATCATTTTCATCTCGAACATTCGAGGATGACCCACTTTCGCCACCCACATGCTGCAAAGACCTTCTCCCAGAAGTGCCTCCACTGCCACTGGCACTGTTACTTCTCGAAAGTGCAGCTAAGGCTGGTGCCCTTCGCTTAGTGGCACCGCGACCAGCAAGGAGATTGTTGAGCAGTGAAGGAGAACGAGCACAAATAAAGGCATGGAAAGAGGAAACAGTGAACACCCCGAGACGATTAAGGGTGCCCTTTGTAGCACGCGAAACGTGGGTCAGTAGGCTCTGAGGAAAAGAAAAATAATTCACAATTAGATTTTGTACATACAAATTTTATAAAAAGCAAAACTTTTAAAGACAAAAACATCACTTAATAGGCAACTGAATAAATTACATCCATCGATCTTAATTTGTGAAAGCAACAATCAAAGTGGAGTCAATGGATTAAATAGAGAGGGCGAGAAATAACACAGATAACTGAAGCCTTAAAACCAGATTGACACAATGATTTGATAGCATAATTTGAAACAGTCTCGTTCAAAAACCATTAGATTTCAATGTAAGACTTCAGACTTACGTCTGGTGATGAGATAAGGTAACTTACCTTAGGATTAGGCAACTCGCCATTCTGAAGGGAGGCCATGTAGCACCGAAGTCTAAATTGCTCACAGTGAAGTCTTTCAAGATTTTCTTCCCACTGCACTACTTGAGATCCAATCTGCGCTTTGGTTACCGGATCTGATACAACACTCTGTTGAAGTTCAGCCATGTGCTTCAGTTTTTGATCCTAGACAGTCGTACGATAGTAAACAAACATTACAACGATGTAATGTCCGAACACTTAAGTAAATGTTTTCATCATACTTACGAAAAACAAGTTTTACAATAACAAACGCCATGTTTTTTCAATATGGCAACATTTATATAAGGAAGTAGTCGCTAATTCAGTTATGTACCTCCCGTGGTCAAATTTTCAAATGTCCGTAATTGCGCAACAGTCAAGGCGCGTTCGATCGGCAGCTATCATTTAAGTGACGTCGAAAGGCTCGAAATTCAAAAGCTAGAGGAGAAATTTTCGAGGAATTGCCTTCCATACCAGTCCATTACGTTGGTTAATTTTTCTCATCTACTATACCTTCATGATTGCAAACTCTTTCACAAGGATCATGAAGAACAAATTATTTTGAAAAATGAGATAAGTTCAACAAATATAGTATCCCATTCTCTGTTTATTTAATACCGATACAGGAAATTCTCTCGGATTTCCAGCCGGGTTACTGCTTCGATTACTATCGACGTTTCGGCTCCTTCCCTTGTTGCCTTCTTAAGGATGAAGTAACTTTCACTGTATCAAGTACTTTCCCAATGAACAACGCTTCATCCTGAAGATACAGTCGATTGTCATTGAAGCAGTAATCCGACTTAAATTCCCAGAGAACTTCCTGCATCATCTACGCCGGGAAAATACCAGATCTTTCCTAGTTCTACTGAGTTTGAGAAACTCATGCCATTCAGTTCGCCAACGAATGTGTACTTTCAGTCAGTAAAAAAAGAAGTGAGAAGAAGTGATGGAAGTATTTTGCGAACAATGAATTGGGTTGTTAACGTTAGGCATCGTGTAAAAAATAGAATACCGAGATATATTTGTAATGCATTGTATATAAGATACGAATGTAATTTAATGTCACGAAGCGAAATGATTAGGCCACTCAAAATTCTTAACCACGTTATATTCGTATCAGATGTTATCTGTACGGCACGATAAAATGAAAAGAATTTGCACGCGCTAAGTTTTGTTGGTGGACACAGACATATTGAAAGGATTCCGATCGATTATAGATATGAATCGATATAAATACTGTTTTGTTGATTGATACTAGATTTTTTGCAGTCAAGTGAGACTTATGGAAATTTAGTGGATAAGTGTTAGATGAAAATGTATAAGAAATTAGCTAAAATTTAGATAGCCCATATCAACTTTTGTAATCTCTAGAAAAGGATATTAAAAATTACTAAATAGCATTAGAACCCACCGATTCGATTGCTTTTTCTAGTCGGAAGATCTCTTCCTGTAGGAGATGCAGTGTTCCGGTCTTCCCCCTATGACGAGCAAAGGCTGCCGCACACGCGCTGTGGATGCTGTTCACCCAGTTTTCCAGCTCAACCTGGCATGGCGCCTGAAAATAACAGCAACAAAAAGCAGTTAAAGAGAGGCCAAGTCAACTACACGATATTTATTGAATTTCAATTCTAGAAAATATTTCTCAGAAGAATTCGAATCATTTTGAAACCAATTAAAATTCTCGTTCTCGTTGTAAGTTCTGATTCGAAATCGTAATTTTCATATTATTTTTGAGAATGCTTAAATTTAATTTGACATCTTTATTCCTTTTTTACTGGAATATGGTCAACTGTCTAAATTGCCTTGATTATAGCGTGAAGTTGATCCGTTGTATAAATTCAATAGCTACAAAAGGTTGGATTCCCGTATAGTCAAGTGGGAAACGCGTTCGACTTCGGTAAAAGCGGTCCTGGGTTCGATTCCCGGTGCGAAATGACCCAAGCTGTCGAAGCACTTTTAACAATACTACTACTACAAAATGCCTCGGAATATCCAAGTGGCTATCACATTCGCCTTGGGTGAAAGCGTTCCCGGGTTCGAATCCCGGTGGAGGCCATCAAAGGTGCATATGACCTAAGATGTTGAAAAAGAAAGTATCCTCGCTTTTACAATCAAATGAAATTATGCATTTCATTCGAATTTAATGTTGATACTAATTTCACCCTTAATTATTGTAGTAGTAGTGTTAAAAGTGCTTCGACAGCTTAGGTCATTTCGCACGTAGGCCCCCACCGGGAATCGAACCCGGGACCGCTTTCATTGAAGTCGAACGCGTTGCCCACTTGGCTATCCGGGAGCCATTCATTCATTCATTTTATGTAAATGTATTCATTTAAAGCTGTACACATGTAGAGAAAAAACAGAGTCGTTGATTTGGATTCGGAAGAATACTAAACGTTTTTTATGAGGAAAATTAAAATGTACGAGGGCCAAATAAATATCAGCGTCTTTTATGAGATTCTCACGTGCAAAAGCGAGAATCAGTAGCATACTACCATAGAAATCAATCACATTATCATTAAATAATGTACTATTAATAATGTAATAATACATAATTACCATTATATTATGTAAAAATACAAATAAATTCATCACTGTGAAAAAAGAGAAAATCCAAGTCGAAGCACCAATCACTTCGTGACGATACTTATAAAGAATAAACAGTAAAAGAATAATTCATATCGAATAAGTCAAACGAACTGTTTGAAAGGAAATGATAATGCGGTATTTTCGGAGGAAACTTTTCCTTTACTGCCTGGTCGTCGCCCCCTGCTGCATGACCTTTCCTGCGAGGAAATTATTCGTAGAAAAGTAGGCAACGTCAAAGAGAAAGCATTTATTTGGAAAAACAAAAGCCGAGAATATGCAAAGGGTACGATAACGGGTTTTACTCGACTCATTCGAAATACGCCCCAAAGCCTTCGGAAAGACGCGGCCAAAGTAACAAAGCGGGGCGTCGACATTTGCAAAACGGAGTCTATTTTTTTCGAAAAATGGCTCGGATGAGGAGCAGAAGGATCTGGACGGGAAAAGGAGACGAATAAATATTTGAAGCTACCTTCTCCAGTCGATGAGCGTGCACCAAATCTTTTGGTGAAGAGATGACTCAGATATCCGATCGGAGGAAATTATACTGGGTTACTGAAAGTGAAAAAATAACCGAGAAACAAATAATCTTTTAGGGATACCTTACTTGGCGTAACATCGCGTCAAACTGCGACTCATCTCATGGAGTCTACATCCCTGTAATTCTGTTTAGGATGAATTTCCGCTCCGAGGCGTCAAGAGCGTCGTTAATAGGAATCGTGAAAGACTTAAGGAGGAAGGAATTTCGAAAAGGTGTTCTTTTTAGCGCCTCGAGGAAAATTCAGGACGTTCGTGCGGAATGAATGGAAATCTCGCTGATAGTAAAACAAACGAGAAGAAGGCAGTCAGAAAGGGAAATGCCAGAGGAAAATTTGATGCCGATTAAAGAACTACGCGTGAGTAACGAGATAACGTTGACTCAACACCGGAAAGTATAGTCTCCTTTCCTTATAAAGTGACAAACGTATGCTTACACAGCGCTTCATAACTAAGAGAAGAATTTTTGCAATTACTCTGAGCTGTGCAAGCGAGTCTTGCGTCCAAACATGAAGCGATGCTACTAGTGCTGAGGATCACTGTTATTTTCTTAGGGAAAATGCATGAGAAAGGTATTAGGGTAGACAATTGCTTTTAGTTTTATGATTCTTTAAATCTTCGTTGACAAATTTCACTTGCATTCATCAGCAGCTGAAGAGCAGTTTTCAGAGCATGTATTTTGAAAAAAGTCAAGTATTACTATACTGTTATTAATTACCGTACGTCACAGTAATTCCTAGAAGTGACGCGATAGTTGGGACCGACGAAAATCGCATACGTCGAATTCAAGTCGGGGTACAACTTTACACTTTATAAGTATTCAGTTTCGTTCAATCGCAACCAATAAATCGCAGAAACACTAGTTTAAAAGAAATATATTCAAGAAAGATATTAGTTCTTCATACGTATTAATTGAAATATAAAACGATCAATAAGCTACGGAAAACGAAGTTCTTGCGATGCCAATTGCTTCATAAAATCCAACAAACTTGTCTGACGACACTGTCTTCCTTTTTTGGCGCAGAATTTCTTCGTAGCAAGCTAGTGATTTTTTCTTCATTTCTTTGTAGCTATAAGGTTAGAATGTTTTCTGACAATTTTCAGCCTTATTCAATTGAGCCGAGAGATTCTGTATTTGCTTGCAAGCGTACTTTTCTGATGGAACCTGGTCTGAAGTGTCGGATTCTTCAATAACGTTCTGCTCACACATCTCTATGAGTTCGTCGATTGTCAGCTTCTATGTCAGTCCAACAGTTCATTTACATTGTCACCTCCATACCTTATTGCCTAATTAGACTAACAACTTCTTCTATTACATTAGCGATGTAGGCTCCCAGGTAGTCAAGTGGTCTTCGCGTTCGCCTTTGATAGAAGCGGTCTCGGGTTCGATTCCCGATGGGGCCCGTATGAGCGAAAGGAACACTTATTCGAAGCACTTTCAACAATACTACTACTTGTACTGTGCGACATGTTTAAGTTCTATCTAGTGATGAGACGATACCATACTTATACTTATTCCGATACAATTCCTGATACTTCTCTAAATTTACGATTCGATACGATTGATGTAAGAAGAAACTTGATAGTCTCAATTTCATCCGAATAAAGTCTCATTATTATTATTTATATTCCCGATTCTTTCTAAAATTTATTATTTTTAGTTACAGTTGTTCTGAGAAACAAATGCTTAATGAACAAATTATTAAACAACATTTAGTATAATTAATACAAACATCTGTGAAAAAAGAGAGCAGTTTCTTTATCATTTTTAAATTCTAAAATCCAGNACCAGTGTGTAAAATGTCATGAAAACGTAAACACCATTTCTTAGAAACGTTAAGCTAAAAAGCTAGAAAAATCTAGCAACTTTTTCCTCTCGATAGTATATGACGTTGAAATCGCTAGCATAAAATATTAATCTGCTGCCCCATATAAACATATACATATGTAACCAAATTTATCCATCCTTAAACGCAATAGGACGCCTTGCATTCACTCTTCTTAGAGAGACAACGCATCGCCCAAGACAGGCTCAAGATATATGCAATCCCTGCGACAGAAAAAAATATGAGGTAAAGATTGGCAAGACAACATCCACATTCTGTTGCATTGGCAGCTGATAGAAATAGTATTTTATAGTATAGTATAAAGGAGTTAAATCAAAAGAACAGGTAAAAGGTTTGAAGATGCATGTTAACGGTCAAAGCGAGGTGAATGAGGAAATTAAATTCATTCTATCATCTCGGAATACTTCCAAGGAATCAGTTATCAAAAAGCAGCTGTGCTCTAGAACGAGGATATTACTTCGATTGTGTATAATTTAACTAATTTATTTATATCCCAATGCCCTCACAAACATCCATTTACTGGACCATTACAGTGGTGGACTTCAAACAATAACAAAAGACGAACACACGCAACCATTTCCTAACCGGAAAAATCCGACTAGCCAGAATTCGAACCCGGGACCTTTTCTTCGGGAAAAAATTTAAAAACTGCAAAATTTCAAGTTCGCGTAAGTCGGGGAATCACTTCGTATCGTGTTCGTATTTTATAGAAAAAATAACCATGAAAACATTGAAATGGTGTGTGATATTTATTACACAGAGTAATAAACATGAGGTATTAACCGAAAGATATGAAATAGAGAAAGTGACTAAAAAGGTTCGATTTGTTTCACTTAATGTGTAGGTTAAGTCTGATTACAGACAACCCTGTAGTTTTATATATCAGTTTAGTATCGAATTTATATCGTTTACCTTCTTGCCTATATGACCTTATCCTTTATGACCGATTTTCGCGATGCAACGCGAATTGAAATTTAACATGCGTGAAAGCAAAGAGAGTTGAGCAGTAAAAAAAGTAACTGTAAAAATTAACTCACACGTTCTTAGTCGCACTGCTAAAAATATAAATGTGGCAATTAAATTTCAAGAGGTCTCTGAGGCTGAAACAATAAATAGGCCAAGTAAGAAATTAAAACGGTACGTTCTTTTTGAGAGTAAAGAATTTTTAAGCGCCTTACTTTCTCGAACGAAAACATGAGGAGGATCTCGTCGCGTTAATAGACGTGTGTCACAATGGCGCCACGCAAGGAAAATTCCCAAAGAGTGCAACGGTTGTCTGAAAAGCGCTTTCATTAAAAAAGCGAGTAAAATAAGGCCCTCTTAAATAAAAATTACGACCGAATTACGTCAGTATAAACAGACGAATGAAAGCAAAGAACGCTTTTGGTGACTACGAAATGCAACGAGGAAAAAGGTAAGGAGCTTTTCAGTCGAAAGCAAAGCTCCACATCGATTCTGCATCGAGGTTATTAGCACTGTTTCCAGTGTGCGATCAAATCTGCTCCTTTTTCAAGCCGAAATCCCGGCGTTTATTTTGCCTCATTTCGGAGTCAGCGATTTCCGCAAATAAAATGAAATCGTGCTTCCCTCTAGCGTAGAAATTGTTTAACCGTCCGGGTCAGATCCACCAATTATTTGGGTGTATACGCTACTGTCATTTCTTCATCTCAGTTGACCTAAAACCTTTCAAATCGATTGGAAAGATAACGCGGAAATCTCCCAACGGATGGGTGCGTGCGATATTCCAAACGTTTTTCACGAGCTCTTCCGAGAAATTAGATTTATTTTGCGTCGGTGGTTTCTTTAAATCTATTAAATCTATGGAAGTTTAATGGCAAGCAGACGTTCAAGGATTTAACCCAGATATGGAAGTTACGCCGGGTGAAAATGCTGACGGGGAAATCCGCGATTGCCTTCACCGCGAATCTTCACAGTTGGGCTATTTTCTATGTTTAAAACGCGTTGTAGGATCATTCGAGTCCCTTCTGCAGGAATGATTCAATTATCCGGCAAAAATGCAGATGAGATTATAGAGCTATGCGGTGAGAATTTTGAAAAATTCCTCCTTGAGCAGCATTTTAGAGAAAGATTCGCGCAATGCAGCCTCCAGCTTCCGGCATTACAACTGAAGTCACACTTACTTCGACTGAAATTCAGAAAAACAACGAAATTAAATTTTAAGAAATATGATATGGTAAAACGCGAATTAAAATGAAAGAAGTTGGAAGCGTTTAAATGTGATGATGCTACAATTGCAAGGATCGGGCGAAGAATAGGTGAACAGTTTAACTTGTTAGTCGATACGAGGGAGACATTTTTTTTATTACTTGAAGTCATTTTAAAAGGGCCTTGACTACTAAGCCGAAATAGCATTCAATGGAGTAGAACCCATGCGGCTAACCGGAGGCCCCACAATTATTTTATTAAACGGAATACAAACAAATAACATGATAATAAATAATAACAAATAACATGCTTGACGACATGTCCAAAAATAAAATTTGTTGGACTTGTTCTCAGGCACAATATCTTTATAAGGGATATGGTAGAGGGGAAAATCATTGGTAGGAAAGGGAAAGGAAGACCTAGGAAGAAGTTCCTAGATGACATATAAAGTTTAATGGGTATGGGATTCTATGAGGATATTATAAGATCCGCGATGGAAAGAGCAAATTTGTTGCGATGACTAGGCCGAGTCTTTAGAATATGAGTAACACAAACAAGTGAACGATGGCGATGGCGGTAAGGAAGAAGTGAATAGCAATGTAAACTTGAAACGCTATTTGAAAAAATCTTCAGGTCGATTTTTACATGACAAAATGACCTTTAACATCATACAATATCTATGAATTTCGCTTGATTAACTTTTTAAAGTTTCAGCTATCGTATCTTGACAAATGAATAAATTTTCAATTGTATTTGGTGCAACTGAATAACTAAAATTGTTTCAGCGTTTCTAAAATGAGTTTATCTCAGTACTTCTACGGCTATGATAATATATATGGATTATGTAGAATAATGGGTCCTTCGCAATTAGTTCCGGATGATTGCGTCCTGAACACTTGGGCACTGTGGACGATTTACCCGTAATATTGTGTAGTAGGGGAGATGGTACAGAGTTGTAAGTTGGAAATATTTGCAAATATAAAAAGAAGCTATTTTTGATTCAACATGTAAAATATTCAACGCAGGTAGGTTATTGGAGATCATAAGAGAAACTAAGGGAAGGTAATGAATGAAATACGACGCCACAAAGATAACGAACTTATATAACGGAAAAGGTTAAGGCAAAGGAGCGACATAATTAACAGAAACTAGATGGTCCATTGCGCATGTTAGTGAAATCCATTCATACATTGCGTTAATTTGGATGAATGGTAAAGTAGATGTCGATACGGAAATGATAGGTAAGGGTCACGATTCTGTTACTAAGAATAGTCTTTGTAACAGGGAATATGAAATTCTCTAACAGTATTTTTTTGGATTATCTTTTAGGTGGAAAAACGCTGATGTGATGGGGGTAAACACTTACGTGTAATCTAATAAATATTTTCCAGCAACTAACGGAGTCGCTAAACTAAGTCCCTTTTCTCTGTTCTAGGAGCAATAATATTCAAGAGACATAAATGTTCTAAGGAAACAATTGTCCGGGACGCAAATTTCCGTTCACAGGAAGAATATCTAGTCCTCAGAGATAACAGACTTTTTCTCTTTCAATTTCTCCATCTATAATATTCACGGATACATATGTTAAATGAAAACTAATCCAATGTTAATGGTTTAAAATCGTGAAATAAATATCAATATGTACAGCAGGAAACATGAATTCGCTCAATTATTTACGAGATAAACTTCGAAAATAACCTTGCAGACTTGAAAATTTATATTTGAAAAAGACTTTTATTAACTCTCAGATATTCTAGTCTTATGCATAGAAAGAGCTGCTAGGTAGTGCGTTACTGCATATGTATGTTCTGCAAACAGGAGAAGGGGGAATTCATATTCTCATATTCTAGAACTCATGAATTCAAGAATGCCTTCTCTCGGGAGAAACAATAGAAGTGGAACTTTAGATAATGGCACGATTGCAATATCGTCTAAAGCCTAAAGATTACGATTTAGTGGTGCACTAACCGCAAACAGGTTGTTAAGGAAAGGTCCTTTACTTGAAAATTCCTACTGTAACGATATAATACGTCTCGGCCGTTCATTACACTTCAGCAGGGTTTCGAGGATATTCTACCTCGCTTTTGCCGCATTATATTAAAAGGTAGATAATGCTTTAGCTAGTACCCTGTTATTTCCGAAACATAGTTCAATGCGTCCTGCGTAAATAAATAGAGTAAACAAATCTGGAATATTGTTTGCTTGAATCCAAAAAAATTTTTTGTTTTCATAACTTTGGATGCAAATGTTTCAATTGCGTTTAATTTATTTGTCGTTTACTTAATGAATTGTCGAAAGATTCGACGATTGAATAACAAAAGAGCAAATACATATTCTTCTATTTTTGGGGCTTGAGCAAGCGATGAAAACTAATATAGACAGCACCATAGAGCAATGAACTTGAATCATCATAGACATATGTAAACAGAGTTTGAAGGATGAAAATATATAAAAATTTGGTCCTCCAATTTTACCTTGAATCTCGGGAAGATGAATTTCAAATGATGTTTCTTTCAGAAGGAATCTCGCTATGTAATAATCAAACTATAACTATGCAAAAGTATAATTATTACTTGTTTAGAAAGATACTGGCAGCGATTAGTTGATAGTAGTAGTAGTATTGTTAAAAGTGCTTAAACTGCTTTGGTCGTTTCGCCCGTAGGCCCCCACCGGGAATCGAACCCGGGACCGCTTTCGCCGAAGTCGAACGCGTTGCCCACTTGGCTATCCACTTTGGTAAATGACTAATGATTGTAAATCAAGATTTATAATTTCTTACTCACAGTAAATGTGTACACATCGAAAATTTTCTACTTTAATTAATTTTCAATCAATAGTTTTAAATTACTAAAACTATTGATCAATGAGAAATATCTGCAGAAGTGAAAACTCCACAATTATGGTTATTGAGGTTTACTCCTGATTAATTTCATTCGCTATAGCCAATGGAAATTTTCACTAAAATAATAAGCAGTAGCTTGCTCTTGTAATTTCAGAATAGAATGAATTAAAATTGCGACTAGTTACTGCCTCGCAATTTTTCTTAAAATTCTAGCTCGAGATAGTTTCCGTTTCTTTACCATTTCAGTCCTTAAAATTTCTCAAAATAACTATTATATCTCTTTGATATGCGATGGTTACATCACCCAAAAATTTAAACTTTCAATGATATCAGATTCAAGTTTAAAATTCTGGGTGAAAATAGATAAAATGTAAAGATCAAATCATTATTGCATTATAAATGTTTCCTGATATTTCTTTTCAATGGACTCTAGCTATATTCTCTATATAACTTACAATTATATTTTTATAAAACTGATTGATAATTTATTATTGTACTCATAGTGATTTTTTAAAAGTGCTCCGACAGCACTTCGCACGTGAGCCATCGCTGAGGATCGAACCCGAAACCTCTTTAACCGAAATCGAACGTTACCCACATGGTTACCATGACCCTTGTGTTGTTATAGACAATAGCTATTTTTGTTCAGTCTTAAAATGTTTGCCCTTCTCAAACATTAGCGCGTTTTATTGTTTTTCATCAGTTATTATAATATAATGACTCTTTCCTGTGCTATTGATTCTTCAACTTACCTAAATTTATCATAATTTGATGATGAGATAACGTGGTTTGCTACAATTATGTTACTTGACTTGTGGTATGTTCTACCTTGCGCCATTGACGCCCAGCAACTGAGTTACCCAGTTCTTACATTTGCATGATGATTATAGTAAGGATGGCTTACAAACTAAAGTATTAGAAATTCCTGAATCTCGAATTTTAACTACACAAAAATGAAACAAAAATCTACATATTATGTTCATTTTAGCAAATATTCTATATTGTAAACACTCGTGTGATTGTAACGATATTTATGATCGAAAGCAGGGAAATATAAAAATTGCATTTTCACGTCACGTCAACTAATCCAATCTCTACCTCCCTCTCTTTTGAATAATTGCCCACTTCAATGTCATAGCATTCTACCTGAAACAGATAGGCGTCTCCGAAAGCGGTGCTCAGACAGAAGATGTAGTCCCTCTTTGGATGTTCAGGTATCGGCTGCATGATCGCACCGTCCACGATGATCAGGTGCTTCGGCGCCGCCTCCACGGACCTTCCCTCGTCGCGGGATTCGCACGGATAAAACAGCAAAGTGGTTCCTTTCAGACAAACCCAGTAACCCTTCCAACCCCTCTTTCGCGCCAGCTCGATTTGGTGCTTCTTGCGGAGGAGCCACTTCTTAACGCTGAGAAACCTGAGAGGAAAACAAAAGAAATGCCATGAAAAATTTCGCTCTTTGGGGGATTATACGACAAAAGAAATTACCTTTTTATGGCAGGCACAGGAAACGTGTTGAGGTCGCATTGCGGCAGTGTAGATAGGTATTCTAAGCGTCTATAACGGCAAAAGAAAACTTTAGGGACTTATCTAGCGGCAATAAAAGAATAGCAGGTGAGAAGATGGTAATTTTATGCAGAAATTCCGAAGTCTCGTTTGTGCTTTAAAAAGTTAGGGCTCCCTGAAGGGATCGCGGGCGCTGAAATTTACTTACAATAAAAACATTGAAAGAGCAGTATGTTTTTCGTGATCTCTCTTTCTTCACTAGATCAAGAGTTTCGAAGCCTCTCTCAAATCAAGCCTCCGAATCAAATTTTTTCATTCTTTCTAGACGTTTCCGGGGTCTGGCGCGTACATCTCCGCAGAACGAGTTTTACAATCATCCAGGTATTCTCGAATTATCTTTCCTAAGATAATTAAAAAAAGTGCGTCAGAATCAAATAAACGCCACTAGGATAATACATTTTTCTAAATAGCGTTATTTTTCAACTCCTTTTGAGCGCTGTTTTTGTGCAACTTTCGAATGAATTGATGAAAGGAAAGTAAGTACATTTTCATCGTTCGAAATCTTTGTAAATAGAAGAATAACACACCACGTAATTAAATACTCGAAGAATCAATTTATATGCAGTCGTTTCATCAATGCATATTTACATTTTCGAGAAATTTGATATGATATATGAACCAATTTTTCCATATTTACTCGCGGAGACCCATAAAAGTCGTGGAATCAAATTTGATGGAAACGCGGCACTATCCGCGCTTGGGGTCATTGCATTCGCCATGCACTCATTTCGTCCTTTAATCGATCGACAGTTTAAATCATCGCTAAGCCGCAGAGGCACAATTTTATTAATTTATTTTCCTAGTTGATTCGAAAAACCACGGGGTAAATATTTGGGACACGTTGTATTGGCGTAGAGAATGTATTTGCATTTGATTTTGAGGGAAAGAAAGGGAGAATCGCTGAAAGGAAACTAGTTCGATCATGGAAGCGACTAGTTCATCAACAATCAATCAGCCATGGTTTCTGTTATTAAGTTATGAAAGAAACAATTTCAGCAAAGGTGTTCTTTTCGTCCTTAATGCCAAATTACTGAGAACGTGTTTTGGAATATTTTGTCCCGTTTGGATTGGATCGATGTTCTCTGCTATAAAATTACTCGACACGCGCCGACACATAAAAGGGGGGAGAGGCACTCCCGCTCTCGATTCAGAAAGTATAGCTCCGAATCATTCATAAATGAGTGAAGAGAGCAGCGTATCGAATTTTTTTACGGAAAAAAACTGCTCGAAAATAATGAATCCGGATAACTGAATGTCAGATAATTCTTCCAAATTAATAAATGGAGTGAACTCAGCTCTGTAGAAAAAGAAAATCTTTTCCTAGACGACCGTTGATTTGTGGAGCAGTGGAGAGAGAAATGTAATATTTTTAATGGCATGCACACGCACTCTGATTTAAGTCTCGAGGCTTTCATAACGCCGTTTTAATCCGGAGTAAACGCGAGGAAAAGTTTCCTATTTTCAGGAAGTGCAGTATCTACGCTTCCAATCTAAAGAAATGAGTAGTTTATAATTCACGGCAACTACTCTTTGGATTTCAGTGTTCCTTGTGAAAGACCATCATCGTCAAATTTAGTGGGGAACGGCGAACTTCTCCCGGATTAGTCGAATCAATTTTTAATTTATTGCGAGAAACTAATCGCAAACAGTAATGAAAACTGCAGCTATTAAAATGCTACAGCCACCTTTAGACATATCAGCTCCGATTCTATCAGTTTCGAATAAAATCTTTAATTCAATGGGATTCTAATGTCGTATGTGACTCGTAAGACAACGGTCCTATTTGAAACTAATATGAAATCGCTCTCAAGAATGAGGCCCCAATTCTTTCACAAGAAAACTTTTGCAGTGGAACAGTCTAACTCCTGAAAAAGTTTCCAGTACTTGTGCGAATCTGTGTTATCGAAGAAGCAACTGTTTATACCTACTTTCAAGCTTTTACCCTCCGAATGTCCGCTAGACTGCAGGCGAATATTATCTAGCAAACAACTAAATTGACCCGTGCTAATGGAGATGTATCTAAAGTATGTTCTAATCCTTAGCATGAAAAAATAGTAGAATGTAGTAAAATCAGGAATTTCAGAAGTAAAAATCTACCATGGTTTAGCTTGCGATATTCAGAGGAGATCGCGTAAGGCTCGCGTAAGTAGAGTTCCGAGAGGAATCATTTTCTGATGTAATGCAAGAATGAATTAAGCCTCTAATCAATGAGTGATTTAATTCGTAAAAATATAAAACTCTTTTACTTACTTATTAGACTTACGTATTGGTAGTATTTATGAATAAAATATTATCTATTTTTGATGTCACCTCGAGGGAAAGAAATGGATTTTTAAATAGAATAAAAAGTGGTTAATAAATGGTGCAAGCTATTTCAATAAACTATTTTTGTCTATGACTTAAACATTTAGCTATTCTATGATTCTTTTAATTTCATACATCAAATGTTATTTTATATAAGTAGATGCACATGTAACTATGCACAATTCCACAAATGCGGTGCAGATAGGAAAATTTAAGTGTTTTTCTTGTCGTAGAATAATAACACTCCTGCCTAAGTTATTCTTCACTAAATATGGAGGAAGAGATGAGGAAAACATCTTAGAACGTTGGAGTTAATCCAAAAAAGTTAGACATTGGAAAATTTAAGCTATAAAGATGAACGAAACGTGATCGCATCACGCAGAGTGCGGAAAATCGACATAAAAGACATTCTATTTATCACATCACGCAGAATGCGGAAAATTGACATAAAAGACATTCTATTTAGCGCTCAATAACCTTGAAATCAGCGCAATTTATCAAAGGAATGTATCGATTGCGCAAATCGGCAATTAAGGAGACGAACATAGCTCCTTTCCTTGAATGAAATGGAATGGCAAGGAGTTTTCATCCGCCGTGTACAATCGCACTCGCAGTGTATAATTGCGTTGATTGGATGTTTTCTGGTCGAGCATTTTGGAGGACATCTCATCTCAGGGAAGAGTGTAACTCATTTACGAGGCAGATGGAAAGCTACAAGAGCCGTTAAATTTCATTCAGGTGAGACTTTGAGCCGAAATTAAACCCTTCCGAAGGATCTTAAATCACTTTCACGATTCAGTTCTGCGAAGAAGGGAGAGGGATTTCATTAGCGACACTATACCCTCGCGAAGTTCATCAAGTATGAACTTTACCAATAAATGAATTTCGGATAGATTATCAGAGAAGGGCAGCTCCCCGATTGGTCCTTATAAACGCCGTTACTTGTATACGAGCATCACTAGGAGGATTCATTTCTGATTATGGTTCTCCTACTACATCAAAATTTATAACATTAGATGAGATACGGTGGTCTTTTAGTTTCTCCCTTTAGGGTTTATGGCGCCTGGTGTATTCTTATCTGGTTTGGAAGAGAGAAAGTATTAGCCAGAGGAGACATATAGTGCCATAACACCGACCGTAGGTAAGTAATTACTATTATAAAATGTGCCAGACAGATTGAGGGCGTAATAAATAATTAATCATTTTACAACACAAGTCGATGAGAGAGTAGATTTTAAGTGAAAACAATGCTAAATGAGTTTTAATTTCAAGGTGGCTTACAACTTTAATCTATTTCTTTTGACAAAACTTTTTTCCTCAGAGAATTCCAAAATTCGACGAAAATATTAAAGATAGGTGCATATTATTCTTAGTAATGCCAACGTTTAAATTACTCGCAATTGAAGCAAAATCTAAACATGTACCAACGAAATGATTTGCCGAAATTGAGAACTGATCCCTGGTTTCAGTGATGTCAATATCTTCTGTTAGCTTTTATAATAAAATTCATTCTTTTCCTAAATTTGAAATTATTGACTTATTTTTTCACGGAGCTATTTGATTTCCTGAATGCTGGAGACTTGCTGTGCCCTTGAATCTAACGCTGTTATTTATTCTGGCTGCACATTGGACTGGAGGACCGGAGGGTACCACAAGGAAGGATCAATGAATAAGGAAAGGGTTTCTCTTTTGTTTAATTGAGATCAGTTACACGAAAAGGGGACACAAATCGGAGATAAACGTGTTGATTATCTTTCACTAAACTTGAAAGAAAAAATGGAATTTTTAATATTTCACTGAGTAATAAATTAAAGCTCATATAACTCCCCTAAATTGATAACTTATTCTGGATGCGATCATCGCAGACAGCATTGTACCTTGAATAACGTTACTATCCTGACGTTAACAACCTAATGTTAATCCTGTACTTCACCTTATCTGTAAAGCAAATTCATCTGATATCTTTCTTAAAGTACGAAACATTATCACTACTGATTATAATTACTCATTATAACTACAACTAGATTACTGCTACAACTTTTCAGCATGTTCACGTTTGATACAGCTCTCTATCGAAGAAGTTTCTTGAACTCACTAATACACCACTCAAATCTTGAAATATCGATGGAATACTGGAACAATGTATTTTTTTTAAACTAACTAAATTCAAAGAGAAGCTTGCATTTTTGTATGTAAAAGAGGGAGAGTAAACTTGAAGCAAGTGATTAATATTCCATAAATACAAATATATGACAATAAATAGCTATATTTCTCCGCATGACTGCGGATAGAGCACTTCTATTGGAGTTGTTAAGATTAGTTCCGCAATTTTCCGGAAGTAATTGGGAAAGCAAATGTTTGAATTTAAGAATCTAAGTGCAAGAAACACAAATTTCAGGAAAATTACACTTCATTGGTAAGGGGACATTTTTCTAGTTTACGTCGAAACGGATGGTCTGAAATGAGAATACGAGTTTGTTCTTCCATAAAAAGTGGACGATATTCGTTGTCGCGTGAATATTCTTGTTTCTTTGTGCAAAAATGTCATATTTTTCGTATTTGCATTGCTCGCGAATCGCGAATAAACTTCGAATTTACGTACAAAATACCGCTATTTTCGTGGATTTAGGACATTTTCAACAGCTCAATACTTCCTTTGCTGCATATACATTTCCGCGCTCCAATTTTACTGTTTCAAAATTAAAATATCTAAATATGCATACAGAAATATAACAAAGCTCCAAAGTTTATTTCATCGATTGTGAGGACAAATTCCAGCACATTTCTGGGTGCTTCCCCCAAAAATGAAGCGCTGTTAGCTGTGACATACATTTGGGACAATTATTATAAAAAAGAATCCGGGATGTTGCGGATGAACACTCTTATATTGATAGCTTTATTGAAAACCGTTTTGCGAGGTAATTGCTTGTAAAATTGCGTTCGCTCGATAAGAGTCTCGGATATGTCGTCAAAGTTTTCTTAAAGAAATTAAATCATTATAGGTATTCAACACAAACTCCTTCAGCCATCTCTTATCTTTGAATAACGAGAAAAGTTTTCCGCAGAAATGAAGGCTGGAGACCGTAACTTTAGCATATATAACATTATTCCCCCATTCCGGCGAAATCTTAGCCGGTGTTTACAATACAATCACGAATTCTATCTCCGTAGTCGAGACTCCCGCAAGAATACAAAATAAATAGGCCAAGTCATTATATTCCGATAAATAAGTTAGACAAAATGGCGTCGAGCACACTGGAGAAAGATGAGCCGAAATAAAGTGTAGTTGAAGCTAAAACTTTTTCCAAGCTCATATTAGAGATGGGGAGAAAATTCGAAAGAGAAAAGAAATATTCCTCCCCTTGTTATGAATAAAGGCGGGAAGAAAGTCCCTCCAACTCGCACGCGCTTGCGCAGCGACGCTTTCCGTTTGAAATGGCATGCACTCGAGCATTGGGTCGGAGGAAGATCTGATATTGCGTCATCGCAGTCCTTGGGGTGGACTGAGAGGAGGAGGATGGGGAGGCACAGGTGGAGGGGGAGGCATAGATGGGGATCGAAGGAAAGAAGTGAAGAGGAAAAAATACAGAGGACAATGAAGTTGTTTTTGGATAGTTGGAAAATAGATCCGAGGAGAGACGATGAGGACGGAAGAATCGTGAGAACAAAGGAGAGGCAGGAGGAATAAATAGCAATATAAAAGCAAAAGGAATTATGCAAATCGGCGGAAATCGGGGTAGACTTAAACATAAACGACCAAACTAAAGGAAAAACGGATATACGAACGAAATTGCGGTTGGAAGAGAAATGAAAATAAAGAAGGAAGATGAATGGATGACCACACAATGGACAAACGGAAATAATCAGGAAATAAACGGCGAGCGTAAACAAACAAAAGTTAAAAAATGCGGAGTATATAGGCATACAAACATATATACATTACAAGCAATACATTTATTAAATTATATCACAGATTTAACTCTTAAAAGAAGACTACGAAACTTTTGTTAAAAAATTCTTAACCAAATTCATTTATCATAGATTCGTTATTATTCATTTATAAATATCAAATCTCTTTAGAAAATTATTCCAATGCTATTCTAGAAATTATGTAACTTAAGGTAGAAGAAAAGATCGTAGAGATTTAAAGCCGGGAATCGTGTTGAGAGAATAGTGTATTAGGGAGAATACTTAAGGTGAACATTGTATGAATAACAAGCAAGAAATAATAGTTGAGATTGAAATGAAGTAGAATTCGTCTATCGTGACCGGGACTCGATCCCGGACCTCCAAATAGCCATTCTGTTACATTTGAGAGATCAGGATCGAGTCTCTGCTGCGGTGGACTTTTTCTTATTCATTTCCATCTCTAAATTCAAGCATGCGAACCATGCGTTTTTCATCGCTTTATTAAATAATAGTTAATTAAAATATGTAAATTATAGCGGGAAGTATTAGGTTTATTTGCGGAAGGCAAAATATATTTTTCAACCAATTATTGAAGGGGAGATGGACAGGAAATAAAATGGATAGTTATAATAGAAGGAAATGTGTCGAAATAAAAGGCTTATTGCTCTTAACAACAATAGAAAGATATAAAGATTGTGGTCACAAATTTCAAATTATTGTGGGAGAAAAGAACTACTGGAAACAAGTAAACAGACTGAGGAGATGAAGGAAAGGAGCAGATTTTGTATTTATAGTATGCTACTGCAATAGTAATAGATAAAGGTCGAGCGAAGAAAAGAAGCAAAGACAATAAAAGAAAGATAAATTGTGGAACGTGCAATGAATGGGACTGAAATGAAAGGATATGGATATAATATGAAGAAAGAGGATTTATATTGCATAAAAGGAGGGATGAAAAAGCTATAACCATAATAAATGGAAGATAATAAAGGATAAAATAGATGGCGAATACTTCGAGCCTCTTTGATATCTGTAGTCATTAGTACCCTTCCTGCAACATATGAATGAGCACGAATAGCTGTTTCCATGTCAAGATCCAGACCCACGATATTTATATCTGTAATAAGGTGGGATGACTGGCAAGAAGGAACAAAGTGAGAGAAGAATGTCTGAGGCGATAAATTGCTCCAGCGAGAGAAGCACGAGAGCTGAAATATTCTTTCTCCCGTCGATTGTAACCAGTTAACGACGCAGAATATTTCCAGAAACAAAAGCGAAAACTGGGGATAACAATAAAGTCCGTTATATTTTCAAGGAGGATTTAAGTTCGAATTCAAGCTCAGGTTTGAAGCGTGCTCGATCTTTCAAAATTTCTTCTCGGCGATCTTCGTGAAGCCTGCGAATTATTCCCGGGTCCCCTCAAGGAATTCTTCATATNGAGGTGTACAATGCCTTAGTTTATCTGTCCTACATTATGCTTGCAGTATGCAAGCTACTTTAACTCATATATATTATATATATGTATATGTATATATATACATATACAGTCTGGTATTCCAGAAAATTTAATGAGGTGTCCCAATACAACGCTCGTATTCTACTGGGTATTAGTATTATTATTGTTAAAAGTGCTTAGACAGTTTAGGCCTAGGTTAGGGACACGTAGGCTCCCACCAGGAATCGAACCCGGGACCGCTTTCACTGAAATCGAACGCGTTGCCACTTGGCTATCGGGATTCTGTATTATTCTGGGATAAATAGCTTTAGCATAAGATATGTTGATTAAAAAATCAGATGAGGAAAATTAATTTAAAAAGTTAGAATGAATCCAAATTAACGTTATTACTCTTTAAAAAGTTTTGTATTTCGGTTAATACTTGGTCGCATTTAATAAATATTTAATCATTTATCAAATGCCACCTAACTTGAAATATATTTCATCATAAAATTAAAGTGATACTTGGTGGAATTCCTTCATATTAAATAATTAATTGCACTGAGAGTGTACAAAAAACAAGTGTAATAAAAACATAAATACCTGTACAAATCCAGAAATTGAGCAAACACACGATCGGTTTCGGCCTACTACGTAATACGCCCACGTATAATTATTTTTATAAACTTGAGATAAAAATAAATTGTATTATATGAGGCAGTTAAAATAGAAAATTGCGGAGTTTCGAATGAATAAAATTAATTAGTGAACGTATTCATTGGAATAATCCACAAATGAAATGTTTTTGCGAATATGTTCATTAGATTAATACTAAGTTGATAGGATATATTGATGTATAAATGTACGAACATACGTTGCGAGCTGCATTTCTGCGTGTGGTATACGCATGTATATACACGAGCATCACTAGGAGGATTCATTTCTGATTATGGTATATCTAAATGTATGACTATATGGTATATCTAAAGGACTGACTACGGTATGTTATATCTAAAGTTATGTTTTTTTTACAAACATATTTTATACAAAATGAATGACTTTTCATTTTAACACTATTTTTAAATGAAAACACTTCTATTTTAATACGGTTGATAAACATAACGTAAGCAAGAAATATCTAATCTTAATTAATATCATCCACGGTAAAGCAATAAAAGAAACACAATTTATGAGTTCGTTGAGAAAATTAACGATCAGGAATCTTCCTGGTATTTGTGTCCATTGGATATCGATGACATTTGACAAAAGTTCGATAACATTTCAAATTTGAAATGCAACTAAAGCTACATTTTCGCAAAGTCGGAGATTAGCGTTGCCTTTGAAGTCTCTGAAATGTAACGGATCGACGCTAAATATTCTAATCGAAAACCTTTTGTCTGAACTGCTGTTCTTGCGGTCGTACAGAGGCTACGAATGTCTAAATTCGCAAGTGACTCTATAACTAGAGAGGGCTCTAGACTCGGGGCAGTAGCACAAAGCGTTCGATCGGCATTGAGATAGGAGATGGAAGTCATCTGCAGCAGAAAGGAGCAACACTGACACACACGAAAGATTACACTGAACTATGAAATTCTTTCGAACGCGGCTTAAATATCACACGAGAATTTAAAAATAAAAGGAAGTCATAATTCTATTCGGGGATTCAGAAAACTAAGGAAACGTTTTGTTTAATTAGAGATTGGTCTATTTCTTTCCCAGGACTTAGTTTCACTTAACTTTAAACGCGAAAGAAGTACTTAGACAATTTATTGGCCTCGTAACATTTTTTAATAAACGAAAAGGAATGCAAGCGACTGTATCGTTCGAATTTTGAACAGAATGAGAATGGAATAGAGTTTCGTTTTCAAATGATTTCAACTATGAAAGAAAAAAAAACAATAAGACTAAAATATACCCGAAAAATTCCACTTTCGGGAACGAGAATGTTATATTAGAATACAAATGATTGTAGGAAGTTTTCTCGGGTTTCCTGCCGGGTTACTCCATCGATGTCGGTCGAAGTTTCGGTTCCTTTCCTTCGCGCCATCGATTAGTCACAACGACGATGTAGCCAATAACAAAAAGTGAAAGTCATCAGGAACTGACTATATAAACCCTCAGCATAAAGGAACCGAAACGTCGACCGACATCAAAGGAGCAACCCGGCAGGAAACCCGAGAAAATTTCCTACATATCATACGCCGGGAAAATACGGAATGCATTTAAATGCTTGCTAAATATTATAAAAAATGTGAAATAAAGAGCAATATGAGTATCTGAGTTTTCTTTACATATTTTGAACAACAGGATTCATCGATACTGAAGCGCTGACAACGAAGAATAAGTGATAGATAAATGTGTTAATTTAATAATAATGTCTTTATTGAAGGACGAGATTGAGACTTACAAGTCTCTTCTTACGTCCAACCATTTACATGTAGGTAAAGAATTATGCAAGGAAAATCACCCACAAAATTGAAGATAAATTAAGTTATATACAATTTATTACAAACCAGGGCAAAAATATTAAAGAATAAAAGATGAAAGAGTTGAAAAATTAGAGAAAATATTGTAGCCAAACAAAGCTAAAGGCTCCCAGATAGCCAAGAGGGTAGCGCGTCCGCCTATGGTGAAAACACTTCTGGGTTCATTCCCCAGTGGGGGCCTATATGCGCGAAATTGCCTCAGCTACCTCACTTAGAAAATATTACTAACACAATCATATCAAGGCCGTAAATAATGGTGGAAATGCTCCAAGTGAAAATGCATCAATTTACTGAGAATTTCTAACTTCAAGTAGGTATAATCATCCACAATGATCGTGTGACTGCAATGTTAAGGAAGTTTTAAATGAGAATTCGGGAGTTGGCTCCGGGAGAGGACATTCAAACTCAGAGAGACCTTAAACTCTTCGGATCGATATCTTTCATTAGAAGTTGAGATTGTATTTACGCTTCAAACACGTAAAAAGGCCTTGATCAAAACATAAACGTACAGCTGAGAACCTCATGGGAAACCTTACATTCTGTTGCAGCCTAATTGAGCTCATAGAATGCGGCAGTTATATTCGGTAGCCGACAGTAACAATGTCTATATTTTAATTATTAGTAATAATAATTTTTATCCTGTTCCAACCAAATCAAAATACAAATATCTTTTATAGAACAGAATGCAGGTACCCTTTAGATCAGTGATTCCCAAAGTGGGCGATACCGCCCCCTTAGGGGCGCTGGTCTAACCTAGGGGGGCGTTAGACGAAACATTTTTACCCTTTGCCTGCCATCTTTCTTCCTCAATAGTGTTTTACTGGATTGATAGCATCGATACGACATCAGAAAATTGTCATACAGTAATTTGGTGGATAATTTTCTCATTTCAGTTTATAATTTCCTCTATATCTTTCTTCAGCTATGGTCCTACAGATATTAATTTTCATATTTGGTGGACGGTGGTACCTATCCAAGGGGTCGGTAACATGAAAAAGCTCGGGAAACGCTGCTTTAGATAAATAATCTTCTGACTAGGGATTTATTTTATACAGTGGCGTAATCAGGGGGGGGGGGGGGGGTATTGGTTGTGCAAACCCTCCAGAGCAAAAATGTATTTAAAGAAATCAACGTTATGGGAGATAAATGGTAATTGCTTAAATATTTACAGATAACACACCACTGGTGACTTGCAGGGAATAATGCACAATCCCAAAAAGGGAAATGCACATCTGATTCCATCTTTATAATATTTAGGGCAGAAGTTTGACTGCACCAGGAAATCAGACAATTTTGCGTTTACTACATAGCACTGAATCCCCCAGAAATAAACCCTGGCTACAACAGGATTTAACCCTTTCCCTCATAAACCGCCCAGAACCGCCCGTACTTTAATCCCCACTAAAAGGCGACATTTAAATGCCCAGTTCCCTACTGCATTGACGCCCGGGCGGATTTGGGCGAGTTATGAGGGAGACGGAATCTGTCCTTTTAAATTTTAGGAGGGAAAGGGTTAGTGTACACGTGGTGTAAAATATTAGGAAACTTTCAAACGGCATTTATAAAAGCGAACATTCAACATTCTCATGCTGCAAAAGACATTCATTGACTGCTTTAATAAATTTCACTTTAGCAATATCAGTGAAAATGTTTGCTGACAAGATCGGAAAAAAATTAGGACATAAATACAAGTATGACTGCTAGAAAAACTCGCTGCTAGTCTAAATGATTATGGCAAATCTCGAAAGCCACAGAAAATGGGTGAGGAATGTTGGGAGTAATTTTTGTTGCCTTTGTGTAAAAATTCCCGTAAAGCTGTTTCTTATATAGCCTCTTTATTTATAGGAAACTGTGACTAATAAGAACATTTTTTTCGATAGTGAAGATGGAAACGATATTATTCAGAATCAGCAAATAGTTTATGCCCACCGCTTTGAGCATTACTGAGAAAGAAATCATTCACACGTTTCCGTGATACGTAAGAGTGCTGGGGATTAAAAATTTGGCTGGAACACGGAAAAGTTTCGAAATACATCTGTTAAAATGGGAAAACAAATCTTTGCTGCTAAGTGGTGGGTAATTTCCTCGTGAGACGAGTACAGGGGATTTCAGAGCTTCCTGAGTGGCCTCGAGAAGGTGCAGATTGTTGCGCTACGACGAGGCTCGCGGCTATCCACGGGCATGATGCCCTCTCGACCCTCTTTAACGACCAAACACGCCCCTCAGTCAAATTGCATGCACATGTCTAATTCGATTGTAATTCGCTCAGGAACGAAGAGGGGCTAAATCACTCCGTTACGTAACGAAAACAAACTCGTCCCTTCCCTTTAAATGGCCGAAAGATTTTCTTTCGCCAAATGCGATTGCAAAACGTGTTAACATTGATTCCAAATTCCATCGTGGATTTCTATGAAAAACATTCCTGATAGTAAATAATATCTGATCGTTAATGAAAAATATACGTCTTAAATTCAGTTTAAGTTTTATTGCTATTTTGATTCAACTACATTCATGTATGAATTAGTTTTTATTCATTTATCAACCAGAATATCTTTAAGTTTGTATCTACTGTTTTTACCAATTATCATCTATCTATGCTTGCCGGTTTGTTTGAATGTATTGATTTATTTTTCTAGATTTAAGTTATTGTAGTCTATTGTTTTACGATATTTGTGTAATACTACTATCATTAGGTTAAGTGGAAGAGAGGCCATTTTGGCCTAACCTCGCCTAATTTGTAAAATAATAATAATGACGATGATAACTACGGGAGAAAACATTTTAAAAGCATGTTCTCCTATGTAGAACTTTTCCATTCATATTTTGGGAAATCCTCCACGCTTTGGCAGATATGTTCTCATTTTAAATCGTTCGTGGAAACTATCAATTATTCCAAAGGAATAACAAGTGTGAAAAATAGCGACACGACTGGGCTTTCGGGTGGATGTGTTAGCCAACTGAGCTATCCAGCAAGAAGATTATTTAATGCCGTTTCACGAGATAATGTTGTGGCTAAATCTTTCTAAAAAATAAAAGCTTAAATATTCATGGAAGACACCGAAATGTTAATTGTACATTGTCATTGTACATTTAAACGTATTTGGGGTAATACTTGCGAATTAGAGGTCAACATTTCTCCTTCAAGTTTTCAATTTGAGAGAGCTCTGTAAGAGAGAGAAGTTTCTTTTACTTCGGGAGCTTTTAACCTCCCATCGAATTCGGCTCATTCGGAATGTGAACTACTTCCCGGAAGAACTCCGACATCGGACAACATCCGGAGAACAACCATTGACAACACATTGTTTTCGCATCTCTAAATGCCAAAGGCTGGAGATACGCCGCACCGGCACAGAGACCGATGACTCGAAAAGCTCCTCTGGCTTAGTGATTAATTGTTCGGAGGCAGCGAAGTCCGCTTGGATAAACACCTTCTCTCTTCTTGAACAGACCGACGCTCTCCAGAAATACGCAACGTTGGGGTTCCGCTGGGGAATCACAAAGGAAACCATTTGGCACAAAAGGGAAGAGTACAACGTGGCGTCGTAAGAACCCCGAGGGATGGCAGTGGAGATAATCTAGACGGCGTGAGTGGGAGTCCAACTCGTTCGCTCCGATCGATTCTTCACCGAGGGTGACGGAGGCCTTCGCTAACACGGCTCCTGTGCCTGCCTCTTATCCACTTATCTCCTCTGCAGGTGATTCCTCTCTCCTTAGATTTACGCTCAAAATCAAATGATCTGATCTTCGCCGCGTTCTTGCGGGCAAGACTTCAAAGGTGAAGTTACGAGGAGTTTTTCGTAAATGTCACGAAAGAAACTTATTTGTGGCAACCCACATCCTGAGGGTCGATTAAGTAAACTTGAAAGAACATTTATAATTTCAACTGGAGTGCAACATTATTTTGTACAGTTTCTGAAAAATTAAAGCGGTAAAGAACTATTCCCCCGCAAAAATGGGAACCTGAATGATGCGGGTATCGAAACTTAGGTCGGGTTATCCAGAACTGTTATTGCAATTTGAGTTTACATGATCTCTTTTTTCATAGAGCTTGTTTTCAACTTTAAGAAATAATCTCATGAGTTTAAGGACAATGTTGGATTAATACGGGAATAACACGCACAATATAAAATCTGACATTGCAATGGACCTTTTCCAAAACTTAACTCTTGACATGACTACGTTTTACGCTCAGTATTGTCAGATTTTGTCTTTTTTCTGATAATATATATATATATATAACTTTAAAAAATTATAGCGTAATCTATGCCTTGTATTATTCTCGGCAAATTTTGTCGTAATTTTGAATTATTTCTCTATTTTCATAAAGGAATATTGCAAGAAATTTCTGTAAATTATCATTCGGTTGATTTCAAACTATTTGTGAGTTTAATGCAAAAATGATAACTTCTGGCACTGAGGAGTAAGTTTTCTTATAGAAAGAAGATATGAGCTGCAACTGCCAACCAGAAAGAATATACGTCAAAGGGTCGTAATGAAAGAGCAAATAGAGCTTTAAATAAGTAAACAAGGAAAGAAAAGTCCAACTTTCAACGTGAAGCGATCAATGTATGGATGTTACGTCATCTGGAGGGATCTGAAATATAATTTTTGGATTTTACTTCCCCAGGTCGAGTCGCATGGTCTTCTATCTTTTTATTTTATCATTCCGCCGTGTCCCTTCTCTTTTTCCCTTTCTCTTATTCCGTACTTTCCACTCCAACGTTTCCCGAATCTCGGCCGAACTAGAGGGATTCCAATGGAATGGAGCTATCCGGTTCACTTCATACTACTCTCCAGCGTCCCTTTCCCATCCACTTCCAATATGTTTCTTCCACTTTCGATAATGTTTTTCCGGCCCTCCATTTCAAATAGTCCATTTCCATTCGTTTTTTGACCGTTTTATCAACATGTCAAGCCTAGTAAAGATAGCAAAGTAGGTATATACGGAACAAAATGCATTACGGAAGAATTTCTGAAAGAAAACTTCGTCCTTTACGTGAATGTTAGATGGTTGAGCGACAAAAAAGTTGTTTTATTCACGGAGAAGGAACTGTGAAAGGTAGTATTCCTTCTTAGTATTCTTCCCCACAGTATGGTAAGCTGAATATAAGACAGAATTAACATTATCTATATAGAATTTAAGAACCAGAACGTATAAGATATTTTACATTTTATATGACTGCCATCTCTCATTCTCCAAAATCTTGCAAAATAACGGAATCCTACAATATTAGGGAAATTTTCGTGGAATCAATTAGGGAAAATTATTTAGTTGTAACGAAATTCCTAGAATGCACATATAGTTATAAATCGTGATAACTCCGATATTTTTCGAGAGGTCGCTTAACGTAATCGTGTTAATGCAATCTAATATGCATCACGAACAAATGATAACCCAAAATTCTCTTGAGTAAGATGAAGATTGAATAAGATTCTTGAATGATGAACATTGATGATCCCACATGAAAAACTACTTCCATCTCGAAAACATATTTATCCTCACATGCACCCGTTTCCTGTCTCTCCAATTCGACTTATCTTCGCACTCTCATTCGTATTCTGCGGCGCTATTTCTCGTCCAACGCGAAATACTTCCTTCAAGCGCTTTCTCTTTCAGCCGTCTTCTCTTATTCGTCATGCTTCAACGCCTTCACACTGTGATAAACGATAAGAGTAATTTTTTATCATAAAACAGTTTGTGGTGCAGATGAGATATTTCACTGAAAAGTGCTCGGTTTTGGTGGTAACAACTAGTACAAGGTACGTACAGACGTCGTATTTTCTGAAACTCTTTCCAAAAATAATCTTTGCTAAATTCTGTTCTTGCGATTTAAACTCTTTTTTACTTTATTCATTTATGTTTAAAGGAGATAATTTGTTCCTGTAGCCTTTACGGAAATTAATTTACGAAAAGGTTTTAACCCACTACGACTCACGCTCAATTTACTAATGTGAGAACTCGCCGGGTGTGTTCCTTATACCTCACTCTCTTTTTTCACCATTCGCAATTATTTAGCTCACTATTTTTTTTATCGCTTTTCGTACTTTCAATATATCAGAAGTGATAATATACTATCGTTTACGAAATCAAAAGAGAAAGTTTACATAAAATCAAAATTAACTTTCAATTAATACTATCTACTGTTTTTACCAATTATCATCTATCTATGCTTGCCGGTTTGTTTGAATGTATTGATTTATTTTTCTAGATTTAAGTTATTGTAGTCTATTGTTTTACGATATTTGTGTAATACTACTATCATTAGGTTAAGTGGAAGAGAGGCCATTTTGGCCTAACCTCGCCTAATTTGTAAAATAATAATAATGACGATGATAACTACGGGAGAAAACATTTTAAAAGCATGTTCTCCTATGTAGAACTTTTCCATTCATATTTTGGGAAATCCTCCACGCTTTGGCAGATATGTTCTCATTTTAAATCGTTCGTGGAAACTATCAATTATTCCAAAGGAATAACAAGTGTGAAAAATAGCGACACGACTGGGCTTTCGGGTGGATGTGTTAGCCAACTGAGCTATCCAGCAAGAAGATTATTTAATGCCGTTTCACGAGATAATGTTGTGGCTAAATCTTTCTAAAAAATAAAAGCTTAAATATTCATGGAAGACACCGAAATGTTAATTGTACATTGTCATTGTACATTTAAACGTATTTGGGGTAATACTTGCGAATTAGAGGTCAACATTTCTCCTTCAAGTTTTCAATTTGAGAGAGCTCTGTAAGAGAGAGAAGTTTCTTTTACTTCGGGAGCTTTTAACCTCCCATCGAATTCGGCTCATTCGGAATGTGAGCTACTTCCCGGAAGAACTCCGACATCGGACAACATCCGGAGAACAACCATTGACAACACATTGTTTTCGCATCTCTAAATGCCAAAGGCTGGAGATACGCCGCACCGGCACAGAGACCGATGACTCGAAAAGCTCCTCTGGCTTAGTGATTAATTGTTCGGAGGCAGCGAAGTCCGCTTGGATAAACACCTTCTCTCTTCTTGAACAGACCGACGCTCTCCAGAAATACGCAACGTTGGGGTTCCGCTGGGGAATCACAAAGGAAACCATTTGGCACAAAAGGGAAGAGTACAACGTGGCGTCGTAAGAACCCCGAGGGATGGCAGTGGAGATAATCTAGACGGCGTGAGTGGGAGTCCAACTCGTTCGCTCCGATCGATTCTTCACCGAGGGTGACGGAGGCCTTCGCTAACACGGCTCCTGTGCCTGCCTCTTATCCACTTATCTCCTCTGCAGGTGATTCCTCTCTCCTTAGATTTACGCTCAAAATCAAATGATCTGATCTTCGCCGCGTTCTTGCGGGCAAGACTTCAAAGGTGAAGTTACGAGGAGTTTTTCCGTAAATGTCACGAAAGAAACTTATTTGTGGCAACCCACATCCTGAGGGTCGATTAAGTAAACTTGAAAGAACATTTATAATTTCAACTGGAGTGCAACATTATTTTGTACAGTTTCTGAAAAATTAAAGCGGTAAAGAACTATTCCCCCGCAAAAATGGGAACCTGAATGATGCGGGTATCGAAACTTAGGTCGGGTTATCCAGAACTGTTATTGCAATTTGAGTTTACATGATCTCTTTTTTCATAGAGCTTGTTTTCAACTTTAAGAAATAATCTCATGAGTTTAAGGACAATGTTGGATTAATACGGGAATAACACGCACAATATAAAATCTGACATTGCAATGGACCTTTTCCAAATCCCTACTGCATT
>KZ308759.1:242082-270851 GCA_000376725.2 Ladona fulva | reverse complement strand
CTGTGTGCTACTTTGTAAAAGCAATAGCTAAGTAAATCCATTATACGTAAATCGTATAAGTTTTATCTGAATTTTTAATATTTTTCGTCGGATGTGACACTGCGTAAATCAAACAAATATAAAATTGAATAAATTTGATTTTTTGGGACAAAAAGTTTTTAAAAATATCTAAGGACGAAGTATTACTATTAAAAGAAAAATCATTCTATTTTTTAATAAAACAGAAGTATTAATGATTTAACAATAATTACATACGATTTATAGTTTTTCCTTGCATTTTTCGATTAAGGAATCGAGTTGCTTTTGTATTTCTAAAGAATAATTCATGCCGGTACGCTCAGGCTATATCAAGTTACATTTAACAAAATTTAAAGCTTACGCAGGGGTTATTTATTTGAAGAAATAATTTTATTAAGTCAATAACAGTTCAGATTTGATTTTAATCACTACAAAGTTTTGAACACATCATTATTCGGTGATTTTACAAAACTGATACACTTAAGTATGAAAATATAGCCATAAATCATTTTCGTATCAATTTGTTAATATTTCATTCTACAATAAACTAAATCTTAAGTTTATCGATTTAAGTATTTTCCATCTTCGCAGTTTCTACTGTTAACTTCGCATTTTCAGGATCAAAAACTGTGATTGTATTCTTCTTACAAGAAGTCATTCCAGAAAGAGATTAAGGTTTCCTTGTAAGAATAGCAATAATTAAATTACAGTCTTTAAACCTTAATCGATTAAGCAAGAATTGAAATTCTCCTTCAGATAATAAACGGACCATAAGAAACTTCTCTTATGTGTAAATTTCGAATTCATGGAATGTACCTAATACGAATCTGCGCACTATCACGTTATTACACATCATGATTATCCAGTTTCAAGTTTTTTTATGGAGAACTATAATGTGATTTAGGACGCCATTGGACGAGAGAGTGCACATTTGGATTATCTTATACATGAAAGTGATGATGGCGGTTGGAATACTTTTAAGAAATTGAAGACTGTCGATAGCATCGACTTCTTCTAAATTATTTAAGGGCTAATTTAATGATCTAAGGATATATTGTAGAATTCCAATTCGATCAGAGCAAGAATATAATATATTCATGCGGAATCGAATGAATTCAACGGGAAAACTCGAAACACACGTGGTCAAAAAGTTAATTTTAAAATTTTCCATTCTGAGGCACGATTACGATGGAACGGAATTCTTCTGGAAATTAATCACCCAAGCAAAGAGACAAAGCAACTTCTACGAAAGTGGAAAAGTGGTTTGAAGCTTTCGGACACCAAAGAAAAGAGGACCTGGATCAATTTCTTACCTTCGCGTCACATGGAAACTTTTCCAACCATTTCCATGACGCTTTCACGAAACAAACTTCAGGACATTTTTGGTTGGGAATCGCAGCATAACATTCCAGACTCACATTCTCCACCAATTTTCAGTAATCCGCAAATCTTTGAGAATATTTCTTTATTTCCAGAGGCGCTTATTAATCTACCTGACAGATATTTCGAATTTAGGAGGAAATACAGACTCATAGAAGCTGCAATAAAGCCCCCTGATGTATAACGATTCTGTAATAAAGCCCCATGTGTAATGGTGCGTCATAAATGTTAGAAATAACTAATTTAGCTGAAATGATAGAATGGAAGGTGAATAAAAATCTCTGTTAAAATTAACTTAGGATATAGGGAAATGAATTATTCCTTTTCCATGTCAAGATCCAGTAGGAAATAGATATTGAAATAATTTTTTCATGTAATTAACAGTCAATGGCTTCATTCTCGGGGGAAAACGAATATTTCAATCTTAATCCAACACTACCTATTTGCATTGAATCATTTAAAGGGACTCTTTGTTCGTTGACGGCCTCTAGTATTGACTAAATTGAATCTTAGAACTTAGTACCCTTTTTGGCAGTTTTGCTACGCACAGCTTTATGGCCATTAAACATCAAAGATTTCATTTCATTTGAAAAATGTTTANTCTTGATGGTATTCTTCCGAGAACGCTAAATTTTGAAACGATTAATAAAAAAGAGGAAAAGGAAGTGTCAGAATAAATTAGTCCAATTTCAATTGAGAATAAGAAGCTCCGAGAATTGATTTTCCAGTTTGGGAATCAATAACCACACCAACTTCAAGGCACCTAAGGATTTTTAACGAGTTTCCGGGAAGTAAAAATATAAAAACCCCTCATCAGGCAAAAACTTCCTTCTTTGAGAAGATTTTGATTGATTAAAATGTTTCTGTCCTTTCATTGAAATATTACTTTTATATAATCTTTCAACCTTTATCGTCCTAAGTGTTGGTGAAGCTAACTCCGATTTCTCCGGATATTTCCTAAGAGGTTTTTCTATCCATAAATCAATCAGTCGATTAGGATTGTATTGAAGCTCTCTCAAGGTCAACTAACTTCAAGGTTCACCTGGATGGTGAATACATTTTCACAAGGATCTATACATTTCGTTAACCTTCAGACGTGAAATGATAAAATTCTTTTTTTTTCATAAATTAAAAATCAAATGAAAATTAAACATATTCATCGAATCGAAATTTCAAATTGTACAAAATTATTCCGTGAAAAAGGTATATTACTTTCGAAATTTTTGACGTTTTCTCAAACGCATAAAATATTTAGGGAAAAGGTAATGAAACCGCACGAATAATATTGACTGAAAGAATTTTAACAAAGATTGACTTGCAATCTCAGCCATTTGCATACTTGCCAAGGACAAACGAAGTTGAAAATTTCCAAATGGGGTTACGAAGAGTTGGAGCGAAAGTAAATCTACCAAGAGCGGTCCAACATCGACCGATGGAATTTTTCCTTAACGACTCCCATAAGATGAAGTGGATATTTCTCTCTGCCAATGGCAAGAGGAATCTTTAGTTTGATGTTTGAGGTTCTGATACTTCTCTCAGAGAAAAATCACCAAATTTTCATTTATTTTGGAAGTTGCCAGAGGACAAGACGGGGCGAAACAATTTTTAACCGAGTGCTTTAAACAGAGAGAGCGTCTATTTTCGGAAAAATACTTTCAGGCGCTTCTTTCTTCAGATTCAGACTTGGTGACTTGGTGTTTTCCCTCATATCCTGGTCCTCGTTTCAACTGTGCCTTTCTTCTGTGGGATAGCTAAAGCAATTTTTACGCCACCACAACTTCAGCACTTTCATTTATAAAGCAGCATCAATTGAAATCCGAAGAAAATATAATCGCACATGAAATACCATTAGCAAAAAGTGCTCACACACTTCAGGAGAAAAAAATTGTACAAAAATTTCAATATAAAATTTATTGTGAGTTCTTGAGATAAATACAAGTTACCCTACAAAGTCACAAGTCAAGTCCCTTAGATTCAAGGCGATTAGATTCAAGACAATAATAAGAATAACGAACATAAGCTATATATGGAAAATTTGAGCATAGTAATACTGCATACTGCAGTTTGTTATACTGATAAATGTCCTGAGCTGGAAAAGGTCCGAAAACATCTTCAGATAAATTGTTCCGTTCCATTATTCTCCGATTTGGAAATGAATATTCACAAATATCTGTCCTTTCCTCAATCGCGGAAACATTATATTTAAGTAAAGAACCGATATTTGTACATATTCATTTCCAAACCGGAGAATAACGAAATGGAACAATTTATCTAAAGAAGTTTTGGAATTTTTTCTCTCTTCCTGCAATGTTTTTACGAATAAAATTAAATTGATTTTGTAAACTGAGAAGCTGCATCTAGTACGTTAAGTATATTAATAATGGTATAATAATATAATTAAATTTACCTCTTTATATATTACTATACATAGTATTGAAATTGTAAATCAGAATTCTACATTCACTAACATTTTATTAATAACGTAATATTTGTTGCGTTACAGTGTATGACGCACTGCCTTTGGGATGTTTTTGGGGTAATATCAGGGTGAATACCAGGCAGGAATATTTATCTTTAATATTGCCCTTTGAATAACTGTCTAGCACCCGGCATAAAGTCTATTTGTAGTCATCACAAGTAATAAAGAAATTTAACTTTTATCGTTGTCATCACTCTTCTACAAATATATCGACTCTGTTTTTCAAATAAATATTTTTACCTCTCTCCAAGACAATTACTTACATTTAGAATCAATTAATTAAGTTTTGAAATATTGCCGATTATCATTAGAAAATGCTTCTGAATGAAATTTTGAAATTCCGAAGCCAAAGTAAGCCCCTTGAGGGAGCAGCCGCAACATTTTGCTCGGAAACTGTTTCCACCAGTAGAATGGCCGCGGGCCAATTATAACAAAGCGGAATGCATATTGCTTAGAACATCGGCGTTCAGGGTTGTCGAACTTATCAAACTTCCATAAACCTTCATCATCACTCGGTTAGTTGTAAATTAGGATTGGCGAAGGCGAACGTAAGGAAAGCTTGTGCTCAATGCAATCTCATCACCTAATGGCACGTAGCCATTCCGTGCCATCCATTAGGACAACGAGGTCGCCTCTAAATCTATTTTCTCCTTTTGCACTATTGTTTGTCGGCCCTTCCGGAATTTCGTCGCATGATAAAAGCTCCACCTACCGTTCCATGTGTCCAATGTTCCCTAGACCTTTTAAAGCCATTCCCACTCTCTAGAAAGTGTCACTTCTATTCTTTACTTTTTCATTTAACGATGAACTATATTTCAGTGATTTCGTATTCTGTTATCATCAAACATGCAAAAACCAGATTTTAACCTCAGCAAGATATTTGAGGGAGGTCTCGCATTCATACCCGAAAAAGATGGCAATTCTTCAAAAGATGACGTAGTATTACGACGGTATTCTATATTCTATAAAGAGATAATTTCTAATAGCTCATGAGAAGGTAAGTAGATAATAGGAAACAGGGATTTGAAATGAATAGATTGTAAGACGATTTAAAGTTACTGGAAATGTTAATAATTGTTCGGAATATTTGATGATGCTTATTGTTTTCAGATTTCTCATACTTTTCTTTTCTGCTCGTAGGGTTCTTCTCGTTTTCAATAATGCAAGCATTAAAAGGCACAGAATTCGTGCATTTTCAAGCGTACTTTCATCGTATCTACTTTCTAAGTTTAGATATAGGTACTATTAAGAACCTTCTCATTTTTTATCTTAAGCAATAAACCTTAAGGAACCGTCCCATTCTTTTATGTTCTTTTTCCGTTTCCAAATGTTCTTGTTGTATTTACGATGATCTACAATGCAAAAACTAAATAATGCAAACATCAGAAATGCGCATTTCTGGAAAAAATAGACTGTAGATATGTTGATGATGTGTAGTGTGTGAACTTGGTGTGAATGACTTATGAAATCCGTTATCATCAAACTCTGCTTTTTAAGATTGATTTTTCTTTAATCGTGATATCATACGTAGTGCAAAATTCCCTTTTAATTGAAGAGAAATGTTACGACATTTATTAGAAAGACGCTCTACATTACGCATGGTTTATATTAATAGTTCAATTCGACTCAAGTTTTCAAGAAAAGAGGAGACAACGCAGAATTTGTGACAGGAATGGCATGGGGTCATGTACGATAAGTCATATGGAATCCAAATATAATCAACATCAACATAATCTTGTTTTCCAGCACGATCAGCGGATTCCATAAATAAAGATTGGGAAAAGGTAGGAAGGCGAAATGAGGGCTAGAATACTGAAATAAATATTCCCTCATAGTAATATCATATCAAGATCATAGATGCATTCGGTTGGTCAAAAATTTCAAGAATTTAATCATTCGCAAAAATAAGAATTCGGTCGATAGAGGAAGTCTTAGCTACTCTAAAATCGATGTGGTGGAGCTAAATTAATAGAATGGAATTTTGAAGTAATATTCGTATGGGACTTCTTATGCGAAGATTTATGAAGAGTAGCAACAGTCATTATGACGCATAGAAATTCAAGAGAAGAATAACAGACGTATTACAGAAATAAATAAAAAGTCACAACGATGACAAAACTTCCGCTATACTAGAAAAAGGTAAGAAAAAAAGGAAGGAGAGGGACTAAGAGAGATTCATGAAAATGTGAGAGACGCCTCCATCTGAGAAAGGTAAGGCGAAAATATAATGAGGGAGAAAGGAAGGCATTGCAGTGGAACGTAATCGAGTCGAATGAGAGTGAAAAATATTGAAACTTTTTTTGCCATTGGGAGCAAAGGAAAGTGAGACGGCTCCTTTAAGGGTTCTCACATTTCATTTTCGGCCTCCTCTCGGAAAATGGATTCCGTCGCATTTTCGGATGATTTCCGGCTGACATATATGTGAGTAAGAGCGAAGAAATATGGCGACGACAAAGAGGGAGATAGAAATAGAGGGAAAAAGGGAATTTCTTTTGGAAAGGAAGATAGCGAACGAATAGCACTGTTAATGGTGGGTTCACTTGTAACATTCTCATCCAAAAGGATACTGAACATCGATCTTCATTCTCTTTTACCAGGATACTTGTAGCAAGCCGAGGAATGGAACAACTTCATGATGGTTATCAATATAATTCTGTACTCTATTTATTATAGTTTTTGTCGCAACTTTGGGTTGATTCAAGTCAATTTTAAATTCGATATTTAAATCTCCGTGGCATTCCTTCTCCCTCCAGGAATTTTCGAGCTAGACAGATTGCATTTTCACGGAATTATCCCAATTTCATGCGGCCGTTAGTAATCACTCCTGGTTTATCTTTGATTTGAAAAAATAACGAAAGTCCACGAAAATGACAATTTGAAATATAGCGATATTTTTGCATTTTTGTAATTATACAACAATACGGAAATTTTTGCCACGTATCCAAAATACGATAATTTTTCTAATAAAATGTCTTTCCTTAATGACCTAATCAGACCTATTTATCAATACAGTTGCTTCAGATACTAATAGGGCTATAATATATATATATATTATATATACTGGGCTCCTTATTGACCTAACGCAATTATTATTATGACAACAAGTTATTGCAATACAGTATTCCAATAAATCTCCTTTGTGTGATTCGTCTGATTGACTTTCCTTTCTTCTTTGGGAAATTTTGTCAGATTATCCAGAGAACTAGTGATTAGTAGTTGTAGTCTGTACATCTGTCTGTCTGTACAAAACCTACCGCTATAATTGCTGAATCAAAATTTACGGAAATTTATAAAACGGAACAAGTTAAGGATAGATTTTAACTGACGGTGTTTCAAAGACAATTGTTGGTATTAAATCAGTTACATCCTTCCTACTTTCATTCCATAATAATTTGGATTTCTCCAGCGAGACTAAATTCGGCTCTTGATCGTAGTATCTAATGTGCTTTGCTGAAGCCTGAAATTCGACACTAGCGCCTCCTAGCAGTTGAAAGAGGTACCGCGACGAGGATTCAGAAAAGGAAAGTCGAAACCTCGACACATTTCACATGCAGGCGAAGATAATAACCCATTCGCGGTCCATTGTAGAGAAACAGCGTCGAGAAAGCAATCCTTGGTGAGATGGGCGGTGAGAGAGGGTGCGGATCGAAGAGAATTGTCTTGTGCGCTGTCGCATTGAGACTTAAATGAGAAGTGCAAACATAGATGCATGGGTCCAAGGCCGCATCCATTGGAGCATACCAGATGTTGATATTGGCGGAGAACTAGGGAACTCGAGTGACTGGTTCGTCACATCGAGAGATTATGAACGGTTTGGTTCTTTCATCTCCCCGTGTTTATTCGGCAACTGACACTGCCTCCGTTTGATTTCGGTGTTGATACAGGCGTCTTGGAATTCGAATTAGGAAATCCGTAGCAATCGGCCAAAGAGATTCATAGCAGAGTACTTTAACAATTATTCTTAATCTTTCTCATAGACCAGACTGAAGGAAGCGTGGAAATTGAGTACATTACAGTAAAAAAACCGATGACTTTAGCTAGAAACTAGATTAAAAAAAGAGGGATATTTCTGTCACAAACAGCAATACCACATCTTGTTCACGATGTAAGACATTCATTCTCGTTTTAAAAAACTTCCAAAAAATTTTCCTTTCATAAGTAACTATAAAGTCTTGATAAGAAAGCCAAAGAGTTGATTCAAATTATTTGATATCTGAATTAAAGTGTGACGTGTCCAGAAATAATCAAATATTTCTGAAGCATTCAAATCGCAATTGCAATCGTTAACTAAATGATAATCTCAATATGAAACGATTTCGTAATATCTTCTTTATCTTTAACGAAACTAAGAGATCTTAATTTAGTTAATTCTGTTTGTTTTCAATTGTATACTCATAGATTTCATCGATGTATTAAAATGCATTTGAGATTAAGGTATTTTTCATAAATATGTGCAGTCCTTTTTTCATCGCAGGAAATCAAGAAAAACACAAACTTCAAATACTCACAATCAGTATTCTGAGATTCTGATCTCTGATATGTTATTTTTTTTGCCTATTCAAATCACAACTGCGTTTCACAAAAATATTTAAAGCTTCAGTCAATCTAATGCAGAGAAAATTCTGGTTATCCCCGCATGAGTTTTCGGTACCTCAAATAAATCACAATCTAGAGTCCATATTTTGATTGCTGGTCGGTGAATGGTTTAGAATTGTATAATCTCTCTTCTTTGCTTTCTTATAAATATATTAATTTCAATTCTTCACTGTCTCTGAATTCAACGGTCATTCGGACGTATTTCCACCAGCACCACATTACGCAACTGAGATAGATTTCCTATTGTCAATGCAGAATTCTGAAGTAAAAAAACTAATTTTGATCCAATCAAAAAAGAAATACCAAAAACATCAAACTCTTTAGCGAACGTACTGTTTCTAAAAGAGAAATCTTTAGCGAAATGAGGAATTGAAAACCTACTTATTTAGAGAGTTCATATTAAATGAAAATGACGGTAAGGATTTTTCTCTGGACAAAATGGATTTGGTCGCAGTCCAGTGCTTCATTAGGAAAAATATTCAAATTCCGAAGAAAACTTGGGCGCACAGGTGCACTGTAACCTACTTGCGGGCGTGGGCTGCACAGAAGAACGCGGAGAATTAAAAAAAGAAAGATATTACGGAAACGGAAATGGCCATCTAAGAGGATTAAAAAAAAACGCCGTGTGGCTTTAACGATGTTTCTAGCAGATGGAGGAGAATAAGAAGAAAAGTATTTTCGGAAATAAGGTATGGAATTTGAATTTCATAACAGTGACTGTAAAAGAGAGATAAATAGAATTATTTTTAATGAAACTTTGCAAGTATGCTTTAATGAGCCAAGCTGCGGTGCTGAAGGGTATTTCCTCCAAACATCTTTTTTCCCATATTTAGGAGCATTGTGATTAGTATTTTAAGGCTGGGAAACAATAGAACTGGAATTACGAAAAATCATAATTTTGGCTTTGATCGGATGGAAAATTTTTAGATGAATGAACGAACTTCCGTTAATGAGATGAACTAAACATATAATGATTAATGGCTTCGAGCAAGTAGCATTATATACATTGAGAATTTGCTTGCCACCTATCGGCGTGTACTAAGGGGATTTTATTCAAATTTGTCATTTAATCACTTGGGTAGAGCTTAAAAAATAATTTTAATTACAATTATGTATCGTATAATTTTATTTATGGATTTAAAAACACTACGTAATGACTAATAATTTCTCATATTCAAAGTGATATTTAACACTTATTTATAATTTACTCACATTCAATGCAAGAGTATGAAATATGGTTCCCAAATTATAAGACTAGGATGAATTAGGCTCGATTAAAGTTATCTGGTAAACATACTACAGCGTTGCTCATTTAAGGAAGCATCAGTAAAACTCATATACAAGCTAGACCGTAATGGATCAACTGATATCAAAGTAAGGAGGCATACAGCGGAAAGTCGAACATTTTATATAATTAAGTATTTTTAACAGTAAACAATACTACGTAATATTCTGAGCTTAAACCTATATTCTAGCTACTTTTCACTTAGATGTATTCATTAAATACTCGTTCATGTATAGAATTATTTATGTATAGATAAGGTGTGTTTAAATGGCCATGGAAATATACTTAGTGCACAGCGTACATGCATTTTTTGTTTGTAAAGATAGATAACGGAGCAGGAAAGCTGAGAATTATGTAACTGATTGGTAATAAATTGCACGCTAGGTCCATGAAAAATGAGTTGAGGTTGTGAACATAATCATTGTTTGCATGTCAAAGCAATGAGGAAAAAAATAGTTTAACCGTAGGAAAATATGGATTACGTCTAATATTGTCACTGAATCTTAATTTATAAATGTCAGAAAACTATATTCTCAATGTCAATATAAGGTTGCCGTTCAGTCTCGTTTCGAGTTGTCCTAACAACTAATTTCAGGAAGAATCCCAATTTGCTATTAAATATCTTTATTGGAATCAATGGAAGGATATACCATGTGGAATGAACATAAATCATCGTTATCAGCTGCGAAAAAGACTAAGATTTTGCGAGCAATTGCGTAATAGAATGCACATAATACTAAAGGTTCTTGCAGATATTGCCACAGTTTGAATGCGCGAAAGCTATTCTCCGAATCCATTCCATAAATACCCATTTTCTATCAGAAGTAGAGATTAAAATTACTCTTCTTGATCTTTAAGTCCAACTTTTTATCCAAAGAATAGATTGGATCCATTTGCAAAGTTAATCTTTTACCATCGAAGCGTAAATTTGCTGCATCTTTCAAGGTGTTTTTGACTCATTCTTTGCGATTAAACGGGTACGAAATATTTCTGCGACATTGATTAGATGAAAACCCGAATAAATACAAAAAAAATCATGATTTACTTGTTGGTTCCGTATCTGTATAATCATTGCATTTTAATCAACAGATAAACTCGATTGAGTAAGTCGCACCCCTTGATTCGCTCACCCTTGATTAAAAACCACGAACTTAGTGCTATTATTATCGCTGGAATCTCTTTTTAGCTTCTTCACGTACACTCAAGATGTCGTTCACTTTATTAAGGCGGGCTATTGGATTGTCCGTTAGAAGCGTGACCTGGAGCGCGATGAAGCATCCACTGGAGTGATTCAACCGGAAAATGATTTCACGAACGGAATTAGCGAGATGTGCTGAGCGTCGCTGCCCGTGAAATAACTCAATATCGTGATTCGTCGGCCGCGGAGACGTATCACGTCTGCTGAGAATTGGACGTGCAAAGGGGACGAATGAGGCTGTCGAAAGAATATGAATCTCGGAGGAGAAGGACTGGGAAATGCTTACAAATGGACGAGCAGAAAAGGTTTCGTGAGCATGCATTTATTTTATGTGACCAACTACGGGAATAAAATGAGGAAACGGAGGATGGAGGGCACAGGATGACCGAAAGCGTGTTACGACTCACTGCCACAGAAAATGAGCTCAAATAAATATTTCGCGGAGTACATCACTATGTAAGATAGGACTGCATTATTGCTACATATATAATATTGCACGCATTGGCGGGTAGAAAGGTCTTAACATTTTGAATGAGCCGGAAATTCTTAGGGAAATATATTCATTGCTATAAATTAATCCTGGGAAGCAAAGAACCGATATCGTGAAATTTTACCTTCTTTTTAAATAGTGCTTTGACAACTGAGGTTATTTGAGACTCCTCCGGTATTCGAACCCAAAACCGCGTTCACTGAAGTCGGACGCGTTACCCTTGCGGCTGCTCGGAGGCTCTATTATTTTCTTAATTGAAGCATTTTCGAATGGAATAGTTACGCAGAACATTCAAGCAATTACTAGAAAAAAGTCTTTCGTAAATTCGCGCACTTTATATACCAGGCTGTCTTAGGATATTGTAAGGATGAACACTTAGGATTGCTTCTGTAATGTCGACAGTTTTGGAGGAAACCATCGAGAGAGACGACGAGTGAGATAAACCTAAATAATAATAACTTCCAATATTGTGATTATTATTGTCCATCACCTACAACCATTCCCTAACCAGAAATATCAGATTGGCTGGGATCCGAACCCGAAATCTTGGGATTGGAACGCTAGCACACTAACCACTTCGCCACCACGGCCGGTAGAATTATGACATAATGATAATTTATGTAAGTTAATACATTACGTATGTATTTTTAAATACGTAATAAATATTATATACATATATACTCGTATATATAATGTATGCTAAAGACGTGGTTCTCCCTGCTACATAAGCCGTTCTGATACTGCGAGAAAAATCAGAGAAATCGGTGCCAGAACCAGTCGTTTAAAGTATTCATTTTTCCGCGAACGATACGTGAAAATAATAGATTAGCGTAATTAAGTCATAGTGAATGCACCCCCTGCATTTGCAAAAATGCGGCTTGCATGGTACATTTGTAGATGTAGATTTTTAAAGTTATAACCCGTCCATCACTCGGAAATTCAAGGTGAATAAGGCGGCTGAGATGCAGTCTTATGTGAACGATATCTTTCCTTGGGCAACAAATAGCAGAAAGATAATCAAGCAGAAGTCAAAAACATTGTTTAGAGAAGGTATATCAAGTTGTTTCATGTTTGAGGAGACCGGTTTAACCTGAGGTCGCCCGTTTATAACCTTTGACGGAATTCTGCAGCCATCAATTTTTCACGTCTGACGAAAAGCCTCGGTAGCGAATTTCAGGTGACAGAAAATTCGCTGAAACTACGAAAAATATGCGGATCGAAGAGAAGAGAGAAAAATATCGAAACGTGGTCCTTTTTCCTCAAACAATGGGAGTCATCGATGTAGTGAGATTGAAACGATACCGAGTGATGAAAAATACTCGTTTTGATTATGAAGAGACAAAAATGGTGCCTCAATACATAAGGGAGCATAAGTAAGGAGTTTTAGCCTGTCATTCGTGCAACGAACACGCAAATTTTAGAGACAGTGATAAAAAATCTGGAAGTATAGCTGAAGTAGGAAGGTTAAAGTGATGGTACTTCTCTTTCAGTGAAGGAATCATAGAAGATAGTGGTTATCTCGACCGAAAATACGACCCTTTTCCTTGAACTCATAAGTGCGATTCGGACTATGACGCGGACATCATTAAAAGTAGAAACCAAGAGGTGTCAAACACGAATGATATTTTCGTATCTCTCGTTTCAATATAGAGCCGAGAATGTCCTATTTGTGGAGTAACGCGACAGAGACGTGCGCGCATTTCATCATTTTTCAATAAGCGGAGGTATGCGACCCTCCGGCGTTTATTTCGGTAATGAAGGTGTTAGCGTGGCCACTGAAAAAGCCATTCATTTCCTTATTTATTTACGTTCACCGTGGTGATACTTAATGACACCTCGCCATAGGATCCGAGGGCTCGGCCATCTTTATCATCTCTAGTTCATATAGGTATTCAATGAAATATTCGATTTCGCACAGTTTAAAGAGGAAAGTTCAATTCATTCTTGAAAAACTGCTTTTATTTAAGCAGACTATGGAAGTTCAGTTATGCAAGAAGAGCTTTTATATCGTGTGATCTCGTTACAGTCACTTTTTTGACTATTTCTTAGGGCTGCTTTATCTTCGTATCCAAGACATCCCTTCCGTAAGTAAAGGACCAAACTCCAAAAACCATTAAAAAGTGTATGCAGTCTATATACATTTTGCCTTTCAAGAAGACATCATCAGGGGCACCAAGAAGATATTAACTTAAATATAAACAATAATTTAAACACTCAAATCATAATAATTATACCAGTATCGTTTTATATTGATTATATAATTATCATAATGAAAGACAGAACCATAATAGGTTAACTATAATAATAGTAACAATAATGATAAAGACAAAATACGATGATAAGTAAATGCAATGAAACCAAAGATTATAAAAGATCTGGTTTACATTTGCTGAATCAAGTCTCAGATCAGAAGACTTGATTTAAACTGATTTTGACAGGTAAAATTTTGACATTCCAAAAATTACTCATAAGTACAATACATTTTACAATAGATGCTTACACTTAAATATATAGATGCGAAAGGAGTGAGAAAGATAAAATCCTCCACCGTAACCTCTTATCATAGGGTTCTTGAAGTTTTATAGGAGATTTAATTAAGGATCGCCTGGGAAAGTGCTTTTCCTTTTGCTTCAACGAAATATTTTAAGGATCTCCGAGCGAAAACTTTCGTTTGAATGGATTGGAGAGCATACGCAGGCGAAAGGAAGAACACTTTACAATCTTCCAACAAAGATGATCAAAACTTTGCAAAACTATTTGTGGAATTTCGCTAAGATAATCAACATGTAACACATCCTCCTTTTTGATATCAACTATGTTCTCCAAAACAGAAACAACTTCCGTGCATTGGAAACTAACAATCGGGATCCTTCTCTCCATTGGCGAAGTCGTGGTCAGCCCACAGGATAAAAATCAGCAAATTCTGCCGTAAAAGCAATCCTTATCATCGAAAAACTTCCGCAGGCTATTGATCTAGGTGACGCTGTGACATCGCGCTTGGGGGTGCCATTCGCTAAGGCTCAAAGAAAACAGGCGGAATCCAGGCCAGCAGCTATCCATCAAATGTACCTCTATACCTCCTAGTTACGAGAGTCGCTCTTAAAGAATTCATTAGCTGGGTACAAAATGAATAAAACGAGATTGTATTTATATGTTTATGAATATATGGAATAGTAACTTCCCGCAAACTTGCATCTTCACATTACTTTAAAATTTGATTTAATATCTGAAGAATATTTGAAAGAAATCAGTGGAACGAAATCTCTTCGGCACATCAAAAACATCTGTCCCTTGTGTTAGAGTTAATAGATTTATTTATTCATAGTTATTTCTAGGGAACCTTGATCCGCACTCTTCGATAAAGCAACATATACTCACAAATAAATTCTATAAAGAGAAAAACAGTCTCTGTACAGAACAGGATAAATCTTGGTGAAGTGTAATATTTCCGAGAATACCAAGTCCATAAATATTCAAAGAAACTTTAATACGCAAGAAAGGATATAGTATTCGATTTCTGGAATATCAGTGCTATGCCTTGTCCATAAATATTCAAGGACATTCTCGGATATGCAAAGTAACTCAAAATATTCTGAGGGTATAGCATTCGCGTTCTGGTAAATCAGTATAAAATGCTTCCTCAAAATTCATATAAAAATATCATGACAAGTCTTGAAAAAATCAAAGTATAACCTAGTTACATTTAAGACTCACAAGGTTCAACCTTAATATACGGATGATGCTGAAAAAATTAATGGCAATGATAAAAAATGGAGTTATGATTAGAGTGATTGACAAAATTTATAGATTCAAACAATATTTTTCCCTCTTTTGTGAATTTAATGCTGAAAGAATGATTGATCAACGAGCTTGATTGAAAAAAATAAATATTTTAATGAGGAAGTTTCGACTGAAGGCCTCAGAAAAAGATCACTAATCTGCGGCTGAAATTATTTACTTTGAAATTTTTTTACATATTTTTTATGCATTCGCATTAAAAGGTAAGAATGTTGGTAAAGGAAAGTTTTCGAATAAAACTAACGCTTAATTCTCGTTGTTTCACAACGTCATCTTGATGACTAATAGCAAGTACTATGCTGTTTCTACGTATTAAAATTACTATTACTACGTATTAACCAGATTTAAATTGTTCAAAATATTTTAATTATTCACTAAATTCCTGTCTGTAATGTATTCTGCCCGAAAGCAGGTTGAGACCTCAGCTCCTCTACTATTAACTATGAAGAGCTAGCAATAATAAGGCCCCTAATAATAAAAATACAAATAATAGAGCACAAAATAATAATTATATATGATGTAAAGGAACTCTCCACATTGAAAATTGTATACGGTTTTACAATTCTTCCAAGGGCTTGACCGAGGAGAAATGTCATCAATTTATCGTAACTCCGTATAATTACTTTTCTTTTAATTCTTGACATTAGCTATAGCGTTACTACCAGCAACCACACAAACGTTTCAGCTTCTTTATCTTTACAGGTTTCTATTCCACGACCAAATGTTTTCTATTCTCTCATCTTCCTCTGATTTTCTACCACATCTCCACAAATTCTCCACTCTAATAGGATACTCAGTTAACTTTATGGAAAAATTAACTTTCCCTCAGAGCCGATCCCCGCTCTTACAAAAAGGTTTCGGAAAACTGAGAGGATGGGTAAAACAAATTTTGAAAGGAATCCAGTATTATTTTTTAGGAGCGATAATGTAAAAATTCCCCCGCTAATTCCGACTCCTTCCTTCAAAACCTTTGAATAAATAATTCTCGCTCGTTCTCCAAAAGTCTCGCAGTTACGATGAAATAATTGAGCCTTCAATAACCTTTGAATCTTTTTTATCGACTCATTTATGAAGAGGGAAACAAACACTTTTAAAATAGGACGATTACAATTAAAAAAGCAGGAAAACGCTCGATGTTGACATTATTGCAAAAATTAAAGTTGAATTTCTCATAAATGCAGTTTATCTTAAGGAAAATCTCGAAAAAGGTGATGAGTTATGAATTTCATAGGAAGAACAAAGTCTGGGAATTGTTGATGCTTACATTCCAATTTTGAAATATCTTTTACCTTCCGTCAAATCGTCTGAGTATCTGCAAAACTTCAATCTGTGCTACGTTCATAGGCTTTGCTGCTTACACATCTAATATTTAGATTTAAATCCATGGCGCAATAGCTCAAAGAGGGCAAAGGACTATCCAAGCGGCAATTTCAGATATTTGGTCAGCGTGTCGACTCCCGTGTGGTCGTATTACATATTCCAGATCGCAATGGACGCTGTCTGTTGTAACTCAGCTAGCTCCTCGATTTTTCCACGATATTCGGTCAATATCATGGTCCATATCTGGAATAGCACTAGGGACCTCTTTCATAAAGGCGAACGTGCTACCGACTACGTAGACATTATTACTTACAGATATTTTCTCTTGTTTCGGAAACAAAACAGCTTATCCATTCATTTGCGCATTTGCTAAACTAAATTTGTACAGCTGCCAATTTTGAGTGTACTATTACTAATTTCATTAATTGATATAACGATTAATCAAATATTTAAAAAATAGAAAGTTTCGCTTTTGAAATCGATCTCTTGATCTATGATATATTTAGAGAAGAAAAGCTGGGATCCCACTCTTTAACTATAGCTAAATTTTAAATATTGTACGATAATTTAAACATTAAAAAATGCTGAACATTAAGGTCACTAGAAAAATTATGGTCTGGGATAAATTAGAAGAACGTAAAAATATATTTCGATGGAGTTAGAAAGAAAAATTATTTCCATAGAAAACTGAAAAGTTTAATCCAAGAAGCGAGTATCTCTGATTTTGACTACCTTACTGATAACATAAGCTCATTTAAAAAATATAAGATGCTACTACATATTCAACTGAGGATCTACCAAAAAATTTAGGCGGAAAATCTTTTGAGTTATTTCAAATGGGAATATTCTTCCTTGTAAAGATCGCAAGATTCAATTCCATTTAAAGCTGTTTTCATGGAACGTACGAGCGTATTCTTAGAAAATGTAATGGAGAAGGTCCCGAATACGAATATTGTGACGTTGGGCAAATAGAATTTTGAAAGAAAGTGATATCCTGCACTCGTTCTGCATAACGACCCCGTTGCCATTACAATTCTCCTTACTTCCGCATCCTTAGGGTCATCATCGCTTCTCAGTAATACATAACCGTTTCAGCACGACAAAAACAACACGTAGATTCTGTTTCCTCTCTTCCGGAGAGCATCTAATTTAAGGAGGTTTGTGAACAGAAATTTCTTGAGTCCTCGACCGTTACTCACCCTTAGCTCTGCTATCAAAGTAATTTATGGTAATATAAGAATTTATTTTCAAGGATCTACACGTGGCATTTCAAAGGGTACAAACACAAGAGAGAAAAAGTTAATAATCGCCTTAATGGCTAAACTTCACAATATAAAATTTAATAATAAACACAATGAGGACTTTGGGAAATATTCTTTCGTAAACAGGACTGTAAAAGAATGGAATGAATTACCTAAAGATATTCTTAACCCCTTCCCAAGGACAAACAAAAAAATTCGAATAAGAATGGAAGGACATACACAAAATAAGTTTTATTAATGTGAACAACATATTTATCGATTTTAACGATAATTTGTTTGCTGAATGTATGTTATGTTTCTTATCTTATGGTTGTTTTTATCTTTTTCCTTCTGTATTGAACTTATTTATTGTAACTTCTGTTTAGTAATGTGTATATTATTGTTGGACATAATGGGTGCTGTGGCCTTTGTATATGCTTATGTTATATGTTTTCTTTTCTTTTTTCTCTCCCTCTTTTTTTATGTATATGCGACGTTGCCACCGGACAATTGTCTATTAGTAACGTGTATATTTTATAATAATAATAATAAACAGGGAATTTCCTTTTTCACTCGGACATATATTGAGTAAACACAACTTACATTGAGAGTTAGGTTGATCGTGTTTCGCTACTGCTCACCTGGTTAATTTTTGAAAACGCCGGTTTAATATAGATGAAAATGTGATAAGAGTACAGTTATAGACAAGATTTAGAACGTGAAAAATTATGGAGCTGCATTTATCTAAATAGAAGGGTCTTGTCTCGCTCCATCATGACAATAGGACGTTTACTCACAAAGTTACTATGAGATTGTGTTGATATATTCCATTAGATAAGTACTATGGTAACACAAAATAAAAAAGATAAGTAACGCGTGAGACATAAAATAAATAGGCGTTAGTGAAACGCTGTTCAGAAAAACAAGTCGCCCAAAGTCCATGGGTACATGTAAATTTAGTTTAATGTTAATGGAGCAATGGTAATAAAAGTTGACAATTCCAAGAAATAACTCCGAAAACAGCGACAGAAATTACTTTTTCCATTTAGCCGAAGGCTACGAGGCTGAAATTGCAATTTCAGGACAAAGGATGCTGCAGAGATAAGCCTACTCAAAGGGGCGGGAAAAACGGGTGGTTTGGGGAGCTGCTACTCAGAGACGACTAAGTGATTTATTCCTTTGCTTTTGTTCTCGGAAAAATATTATCTTTCGGATATAGCATTTCTTACCATTTATATTGTCCCATGGAGACATAAAAACAAAAACAAAACTCTCATAAACATCGACTGTTTTCCCATCTCTCGAGGGAATGGCAAACCTTCCCACGCTTGAAACGTTAAGGTAAAGTTATATCAGACGCTTGTGACGATGTAGCAGCGTTGAGAATTTCCATTTTTAAAAAATGAATGAATACTCAATTTACGTATAAGTTCAATAGATGTATAGATTGAGGCCAATGTGTGCGACGAGTTGTGATTTTGAGAAAATTGTACGAACCTTCGTAATTACCTCAATAAAATTGTGGTATCATCGTTGACGTCTGTTAAGACAGTATATTTATACGCGCACACACACATTAGGATTATCCCATGTGTGTATACATACATATACGAAGATAAATTCAGTTATTGTTGAAGGTTGACTATGCATAAATATATCCCTTATGCGCTGGGGTTCCTTTTCCTTGCTCGGAATGTTATCCTTTCATTGTTCGACTGTCCCGATCCCTGTCTCAAATTGAAGTTCGGCAGTACAGCTGTTTCTAGACGTGAGGCCTACATCATCATTTACGTTATGAGTTAAATAAACTTTTGGAGGGGAAGAACATCTTACATCCTCAAAGTCCACTTTTGCAGTTACATTAGTAACATGGAAGTGTTTTTTTATTTTTGTTAAAATTTTATTCAGTGAAATGATATATAGTGGACTATATTACTTATTGGGCCACGCCGCGACCGAAATGCATCCCAATGAACCGATTAAAAAATTTCTCTGGATTTGCTCCTAAGATAGCATAAAAAGTAATTGATTATAAAAAAATAAAACTCTATGATCAGTAAAAAGTCGAAAAACTTTGGATTATGTGACCAGGCCTTACCAATCAAATTCAGATTTAACAGGCAATTAAAGTACACTAATTTTTGAAAACTGAAGACTACACGTTGGGCGTTTCTAGAGGACATAGATAAAAAACTACTTTCTACACAGTAATATTGTTTACGACTCTAATATTTTTTTAGCGGTTCGATTCTATTACAAAGAATGTATGCAGAGTACAGATTTTTTCCTTGCATATTTATTTCTGCCTATATACAACTAATGTTAAAAAACTATTATAAGTAATTTAATGCTGTGATATTAGCCCTTCGATTATACTTCTAAAGTTGCACGAAACAATCGCTTGTCAGACCACACTGAGGCTCCACACGAACAAAGATTGATCGAGGTCGTCTCAGATGCAGGGAACAGAAAGAATAAGTAATCACATACAAAATTAATTTTATGTATATGCATGAAATTTGTTTGACTTACATTTGAAAGCTTACCTATGTTTGAAGTTTACTCTTCATTTGCTTCTTTTCCTATTGTCTGTAAAAATGTGAGCGGGAAAATGTTTGACATAAACTTAACTATTATTATTAATATTATTATAATCAAACTCTTACCAATATAAATCTTACGGATGAATAAAATGAAAGGAAGCAGTTTCAAATAAAGTTAAATTGCTGCTATTATTCTAGGATATTAGCAACGAGAATGCCTTTTAATTGAGATGTTTGGAAGCACTAATATTGCTCCGAAAATATAGACTCACTAAGGATAAATTTTTTATCATAATTTATTTCACTTAAAACTAGCAATAATACGACCTTAAGAGTAAAGCCAAAGCGATGGATTTTATTTTTAGGGGAAGTAAAACTAATCCGAGGTTACTTTTGCAACCACTCAGCAAAACTGAAATCAGGAACACGATATTTTTGCAATACTTATCCCGGGTTAAGTATTACTTTTTGCATTAATTTACCCGGGTTTATAGAGAGAGTAAATGTAATATTCCACAAAAGGGTTTGTGTGATTAAATCGCTTCATCTCCAAGATTACTCGGGAGGAGGAATATGCGTTCGTCCGCGGGACATCCTCTATATAAATTGAGGTCGCAATGGGACAACCCGGAGAAAGATATTGGATCAGTGGTGCTTCGCGTGGGTGTGTTTGTGAGCATCTCCTCATCGCTTAGCAACAAAACAAGCGGCCGCGATCCAACAAAGCATTCCTAGTTAGGAAAAGGAGCCATCGAAATTAGGGGCACCGCCAACTGGGGTTTGCAGCATCCGTTCAGGCGGAGGAAGTGACAAGAATTATGGATCGGAAAACAATGAGCGGGAAGAATAGAGTGAATCGGATAAGGAATGTAAGAAGACGAGGAAGACTAATTTTTTTTTATGGAATGCATTTCCTGGTTTGAATAAAATACTTAATAGGGATGTTGCTTGTTAGATTCGCGTCTTAATTCAAGTACGCAAATGCAATCAAACGAATAAAAGGCGCAATTTAGCTGTGATTTCATAGGAACACGATGATTTAGGTATGAACAACACAAATTATTAAGAGCTGAAGAAACTAGCCATCGTCTGTTACGAAGAAAAGTATCCCATCCCTTATGAGGAAACAGCAAGAATTAGCTGATGAGGAATCAAAATGGGCAGAGTTTGGAAGTGGTGTAAGACAAGGCTGTAAAAGAATTAACCTTCCCTAGCAACATTTGGTGGAATCCATATTTTTCATGCAGGAATAACTGGCAATATTATGTACTTTCCCACAATATACACTTAGACGACCGTGATTAAGAACTTTCAGTTCATCTCCAGGCATCCTGAGGATATCCTGAGATAGATCGTCTAAATATATGATGTGGAAGAGTAAACGTTTCTAACATGTGTTAGAAACAACTGTTAGAAAAAAGACTCCATTACCACTATACCTTTTCAATACATACGTAGTAGAAATGGCAGAGTAAAATTTGCAGACGATAAAGCTATTGTATACGATTCCAAAAGGAGTTTAAAACTATAGCAAATGCAAGGTAATTAGTAAATATCATTAACTGGTAGATCTAGGGAGTTTGGGATGAAAAAAAACGTAATAACAACTAAATTAATAAGGTTTACAAAGAGAGAGAAAGCTAAGTTTGCGATCAGGGAGAATAGTAAAAATCTAGAACAGGTTGATTCATTTTCTTACTCTAGAATTGTTATTTTAGATGAAAGGTGCACATACATAGTTTAAAAAAGAATAGCATTTGCTAAGGAAAGTCACATCAAGCAAAGGGAAGACGAGAATAAGGAATCAGAAAAAAGTACGTAAAATCCTTGGTGCGGAGTGTTTTACTGCATAGGTGTGAAACGTGGACCTAAAGAAAGGAGGAAATCAAAAGATTGGACTTCGAGACGTGAATGGGACGACAAATGAAAAAAGTGAGTTGTCTTAATAAAAAAACAAACACGGAGGTGCTAGAGATAGTAGGGAAGGAGGAGATTTTAACTAAAGTAATTAAATGTCGACAGAGGAAATGGGTGGATCAAATATTGAGAGGAATGGGATTGCTAAAGAAAGCATTTAAAGGTGGAATTTAGGGAAAAGGCAGATGGAAAGAAAAAGACAAAATATGTCAGATGTCATAAAGGGTAAGTGAGGAAGAAACCAAGTTACCAGTATGTTACCGAGAAACGAAAGAAATGGCACTGAATTGGATATATTGAGTGCGAATGGTGGAACACCTTTGTATGTTAACGAAAGATTAATTTTTATGGAAATATAACATTAAATTGCAAGTATAAATTCATGTATATCATTGCAATGTTATCTAAGGTAGTGTAAGGTACATTAAATTGTACCATGCTGATAATGTGAATAAATCTTGATACCATAAGCTTGGGGATGTAATCAATCAACAATTAAAATCCAAAAAACACCAACATATCCACTAATTTTCCCCAAAGATAAACATATTAATTCATTTTAAATATTAATTAATTGAAAGGTACGGATGAAAATGCGAACAGGTCAGCTTTGCTGCAAACGAAATTGCAGGTCAAGGGAAGTATCTGAAGGGTAGTTTTTCGAATGTATGTACCTTAAATAAAGGAAAGCATATAATGTAAGAATGCGATAAGGAAGATGGAAGTGAGAAGGTAAGGGGAAAGAAGAGGAGAAATCGTCTGAAGGAAAGGATATGGGCCAGCTAGGTCGAGCGTTAACGCCACGCTGGAATGAAATGAAAGGGTGTTTGAGGCTGCTGAGAGATTTCTCAAGGGTATTAAGGCGGGCCTGAAAAACAAGCAAAGAGACAAAACAACCTAAGTCGACTTAACGGGATCTCTCCCTCCCTTTCTCTTTTTATTCGCGGAAAAAACAGGCGCGTTAGCATCAGAGATCTTTCGTCTTTTTTATTGGGTTTTTCTCGTTAAGCATTTTTTCGGATGCAAACTATTCGGAGTGAGGGACGAATTAATTTGAAGGATGAACGAAATTCCGGAAAATCGCTGAGGTCTTTCTGAAATACGAATGGTGTTCTTTCCTCGTCTGCACATACTCTATTATTTCGTACATGACCGGTATAGAAGTTAAATCCGGATTCCACAGCGGAAAAGCAGCATGTCTGAAAAGAGTAAAAATGGCTCGAATATTTTGAAAAATCACTTGTTTAGAATTCATCAGTGTGTCCTCTGTAAGACCTCGAGGCAGTGTATAAACTTCATTAGCGCCCGCAACGGAATGGTAAAACAGACGGAATTTTTGGAATAGAAATTTAAGGCGTCGCACATTGGGCTAGAATTAAAAAAAGCTGGCCAAAATCAAGAAAGAGGTTTTTTTGAGTGTGAACTTTGAACCTTCACATGGTCACACTTAAATAAATTCTGCATACAGCTACGTTAGTTATTTACGTTGATCCTATGCAATAAAATTATACAGGGGGACATAGTGGAACAAATTTTGCGAAAAATGCCGGTCTTCGACATTTTGCGGAATTCTTCAAGCCGATGACGAACCCAAACGAGGAAAATCATTGGGAAAAAATATAATGCGATGGCATAAGCTTATTGTTTATCTTTCATAATAGTCGACTTTAATGACTAAATATGAAAATTAATTGATGTAAAAATAAACGAACTAAATGGAAGACTTGCGATATAAAAAATTCACTACTATTTCCTTCATCATTTTCAGAACTTAAAAAAAGTAACCGTATGACAGTGAAAGAGATAGTAAGAATTTAGTTTCTCTATGTGCGATTGAAAAATTCACTATGTCTGGAAACGCTGCATTAGACCATTCATACATGGCCATTTCAGAACTTACCCATTAAATTATCAATGAAAATATTGTAAACGAAAGCGACGCGAACTTGTACCGGAACCGGAACAGGGAATGAAAAATCGTCGGAGAAACAAGAAATTTCCATAGTTTTTGCGGCGACCCTTACGACATATATTGGGCGAATCGTCGTGAAGATATTCATATATTTCAGAGTCCGGAAGCACGCGCCTTTTGTTTGTTGGCTCGATTCCACGACTAGAACGCATTCCCATCTGATTCATTGTATTTTTTCCTTCGTCCCAACGCCCAAGTAGGAAACGACAGTTCGATTTGAGGGGAAAATAGTGGCAAGAAACTACTCCAGTGCGTACGGTTGTCGGAGATTTAAGCGTGAAATAGAGGAAAGTTATTCAGAATCAGAAGATAAAAGGAGGATATGTGGGAATCGTCAATAACATTTGCTTTGAATCTAAAGCCCGGAAAGTGAATGTTATTTATAATCTTAAAGCAATGGGTACAATGGCAAGATAAATGCATCTGGTTTATGCAAAAAATCATGCAGATGATGATAGATCAGCTGATTCCATCTCAAAGTTAGAGTCACGTTTAAATCTCATCAATTATTCAGATTTAACGGCCTTAAAAATGCAGATAAATAGATAATTTGAACATAGGAGGACTAGAAGTACACAATTTAACGAAATGGCGGGAAGAGTCGGCACAAAAGCCAATCGAGTTTACATTTTTAATACTATTAATTAATACTTGATAAAAAGAGACAAAAGCTAGAATCTATAAAGCGACAGTGAGATCAATCTTGACATACATGGGGAGACAAGACCTTGTACCTCTACAATCAAAAGGCTCCTTGAAAAAACTGAAATGAAAACATTACGAAAGCTTTCGTGGTAAACTCTATTAGACTGAGAAAAGAGTTAAATTATATGGAGAGATCGCAACGGAGAAAATATACAAGAATGGATTCAAAACAGGTAAAGGGAATGAGCACATTAAAAGAATAAATTATGAAAGCATCATCAGAATTACAACAGACAAAATCCCATATATTAGAGATGGAGAAAAGCTCCAAAAAGCAGTTTTTGCCGAGAAAACCAACCGTTGGAGAATTACAAACAGCAGGGGTTAGGGTTGTCAGTGGTCGCGCTTTGCAATTATTGTTATTATTCTTCTCTCCCGAAGATGTAATAATTAAGAACGATACTTGCGCAGCGCGACCACTGACAACCCTAACTCCAGCTGCTTGGAAATTTTCAACGGTTAGTTTGCTAGGATTTTTGGAGCTTTTCTGGAACTCTAATGTCTTAACACATCCGTGTTCCTTTTCCTTAAAGTCCCAATAGGTAATAGAGGCGTGAGCCGACTAAGGAAAAGAGGGAAGGATAACGTGGATGAAATGAGCAAGGTGCTGAAGGACCTTCAGGAAGGAAATGTGATTTCTTTTGCAATACAGTAATTAATAAAATGTTGAACTTAAATAATTTCAATATATAAAATGTAACACCTAGATGTAATTAATGAAACATGTAATAGTTAAATGTGTTTCATCTTTGATAAATGTATTTCGAACCGGAAGCGTAAGGTTATATATTTTAGAATATCATTCACTGAGACACGAAATACTCTAACGCATCAACATATTAATAACTCAGTTCTGATTACTACATCAGCTTGACATCGTTCACAAACTGTCTCAACTTCATACAGACTGTGATCAGGCTTTATTGAAAGTATTTGCTCTACATGATTAGGAGTAAATTTTTCTATTAAATGGGTATAAGTAATTCCTCTTAAAAACCGTTAATGTTGTGTCATCAATGTGACCATTAAGAAGTCTTTTTGTTATTATTAAGGAGTCCTTTGATGTGGCGAATATTTAAAATTCTGAAGAAATGATAAATAAATAAAATAGATTCAACTGGAACAAATCCTTTGTTTTTTTCCTATTCTTCGGTATGTTTTCCCTCCTGAAAAGTTCCTCATTTCGAAAGTCTTCAAAACAGGAATATAATAAGAGATATGCGTTGGAAAACTTTCTGGAAGTAATCTGTGATATCACAAAATATCTAAATCGAATCTTGTAACATACATAAGCAAAGGTTGCGGGAATGATATCCGTTAAGCCATTCCCAAGGATAATACCATTAATACCCACGGTGTTGCGGAGGTTAAGGGCAGACAGAAGAAGAATATATGGAGACACACAGTACACAAGGGGGTGGTCTCGTGATGGAAGCAGAGAGTTGAGAAGGTGGATATGGGGGAGTAGTAGCGCGGTAGGGGCTCTTCCCTATGCATGGCCCGCCACAAAAGGTCAAAGGTTACGGTGAGTGGAAAGATAAAAGTGGAGGGAAGGGCAAGAAGAGATGCATCAAGGAGGGAGGACGGAGAGATGGGTTGTGTTAGACAATGCTGAGGTGAAAGGACTGTGTGTGTTCCTCGATGAAGAGATGAATGCCTGGAGAATTTTCCCTTAGAAAATAAGAGAGGGAGGTTGGGATCCGTTTGGTCGCTGCTTTTGTTTTTTCTTTATTTCGAGGGAATGAGAATCGGGGTCAGGGATTATGAGTTAGCCGTCGAGGAAGAGAAGGAAGGAGCTCCTTCCCCTGACTCTAAAACTAACACGTTGGCATTAAAAGGAAAGTATGGTGCATTTTTTGGTGGGATTGTGAGTGTTTCGTTTTTTTAAAGCTCTCGAGGATTAAGGAGCTCGAGGAGGCGCTTAACCTGGAGGTAGTGCGATTTTCGATAGAATTGCATCTTAATGTAGGGTGGGCTGTTATTTGATTCCAGTATCTGCCCAATTCATCTCCTTTATTCTAACTGCGGGCAAGTTATACTCCCCAAAGAAACAGAACGAACCTTCGTTTGATTTTTGTTATGTCTTTCCCAGGACTAAAATATATTCTGTTGATCGTATTTGGTGCATTTATTGGTTTATACATGGTAGATATCGGTAGGAAAATAAATGTTAATGAAAATGCATCACTATCTAAAAACAACTTCTAGAATCACATATTGTATCACTGTTATTGAATATTTCAGTTACAAAATCCACCTGAAATATATTAATTGTAGCTTTATCTTGTATTTTACATGAAGTAGTAACCTAAAATCAGCTTAAGAAGGTTTTTAAAGAAATTTTAGAATAGGTCGATTTATATATAGGAAATGAAGTTCTGAAGTAGAGGTATAATGAGTATATTATTGCAGTATATATACAAATGAAAATTGTACAAGTGCTGTGAAACCGAAACAGAATTTCAAGTATCTGAAAAAAATGAAATCTTAAATTGAAATGGAATTGGATGATTAATACAATTTTCGAGTGATATGAGTTGTGTGTTCTGTTTTACAAATAGCGTAGGGAACTTTAATTCTCCATTTATCTAGAGACGACTATCTTTTAAGCAAATATCTTTTCGTAACATCAGATTTCATTCTTAGGATTAAACGAGAGAGGAGGTTATTAAAAGTTGGAATCAAAATATCCTGTTACTTCAGTTTTATGTTTTAGAGTTATCGGTCGAAAACCCTTTGAGAGATGAATATTGTAAAAGGTTTTGCCGATAGTTTCGGAGGAGAGTTAAGACGAATTCAAAATCTCGATAATCTAACTTTATCGCGAGAGACTGTCAAGATACAGATTATGGTAAGGACGATAAGTAAGCAAATCTCAGCAGCACAACTCTCCACAAATCATAACTTTTTTCGGAGGTAATTTCCCAGAACGACGCCTGGGCTATATTTAGGCCACCCACCAATTCGCTCTCGCACAAAACGAGGAAAAAGGACCCCTCTCGTGTGACTACTCCGGGTAGAATCGACCGGTGACTGTTGAACATCAATAGACCCTCTACCGGAGTGTTTATGTATGCTTTGGGTGCCATGTTTGTCGTTTTCCCAGAACACATCAGACGACTTGGAGGATTCTTTGTTCGTCCAATTCAGAACGCGGGATAGAAGGCAAACAGCGCGGGTGCTTCGAAACGGTTAAGAATGTATTTTTCGAAAAAAGATAGCCTTGCATTGAATATATCATGTTAGTAAAGTGATGGTGTTCTAATTACAAAACGGTCGGAACCGACTTGCGTGGTAAAAATCTCGTCCATGTTCGATCAGAACTGCATATCTGAGGTACTCCCGTTTCCAAGTCCCATACATCTAATAAATATAAAGCTGGCTTATTGTTTTCCGCTGATTTTAATAAAATGGGTACATGATTTTCTCTACAGTCTTCATCAGGTATATCTATCAGAAAATTGAGAAAATACATTTCCATTTACTTAGTTCTTTCAGAGGGAAAGATCAAAAGGAAAGAGGGGGTTATAAATGTGATGTCATTAATGAACCCCTTAGCCCTCCTACCTAAGTAAAGAGATTGAAATGTTCTCAGAATTCTCGTAGATGTAGCTGACGACTTTATAAGCTGAAACCGGTCACTTTATCATGAAAGACTAGAAAACACGAACTACATTGGTTCTTCCTGAATGGCGTTTCACAAAGTGCGGCAATCTCACATAGATCACACCCATACATCTATTTTGCTAACTTGAATGCTTTCTCTTGTGTGTGTGTGTGTATATATGTGTGTGTGTGTGTGTGTGTGTGTGTATATATATATATAT
>KZ308759.1:221559-242055 GCA_000376725.2 Ladona fulva | reverse complement strand
GCCGCATACAACTATATATATATAATGAATAAAGAATTAAAAAATTTTCCTCTTGGCGCAGAAATCATGCATTGAGTGGAAGTATTGTCGGTAGGAAAAGTACTGCACGACATAAGTAAGTGAAGGATGCTGAGAAAGTTGAATCAACTCGTAAGTAAAAACTGCTCACTAAGGATGCATCATAACTGAGAAAAAATTCCAAACGAGCGTCGATTTAAGGATGATTATGCATTCATTACAGAGAATTTTAGTGAATTCGCTATTACCACGTAATGTTTCCCCACTTTCACTTCCTGCGGTAAATTAGCTCTTTCCGTATTATTTCCTTTTATTCTGCCACTAACCTCACAATTTCTCCACGAAACGCTACTTTCCTCTCCTTTCTCTCACAATTTTTTGTGTCTCTTTTATTTCTCTTTTAAGTGGCAATTATAAATATGAAGATATTACAGCTGAGACAAAGGTTATTGAATCTAGACATCTTTGAGTGTAATCATATTTTCCTTCCAAAATATGCTTTGGAACTTTTTATACAGATGTCATGTAACGATTTCTTAACGAAGTATGCCTACTTTCAGATGTAAACGTTTATAATTCTGTAATTAGTAGTTAATAATTATACAATACTTATTTCTTCTTACTTTCTTTCCCATCTTTTACCTATTACTATCGGTAGGTTTGCACAGGTTTCCATCCACCCCTTCCTAGTACGTGTTTTTCTGCAGTGCATAATATTTTACTAAGAGTATCTTAGCTTTTTTTATCCACATGACCTTTTCCTTTTCCACTTTCTTTTTCAATTGATAACTGCAAAATATATTACGATGGGTTAGACGGAAGAGGAGATCTTTAGTCTTAATCCGTCTAAACAAAGACGTTTTAAATTATTAACAACAATATCACAACAACAATAACAGCAATAGTAATAATAATTCAATTAATATTTACTGAATAAGTTGTAGAGTATTATAAAGGGGATTAACAGTTCTCGGAGTGTTATTCTTCCGCCTTTACTACTATCCCAAGAGAAAAGGGTTGTGTATAATAAAGCACAATTTATCGCCGGCGTTTCGATCACGGATAAGAAAGGAATGAGAGCCTGATGATATAATTTCCGCCTCAAAACATCAGTGATTACAAAATATTATGCACTCGATATACATTTAAGGGATGATCGTTTTGATAGGTTTCAAGGTACACCGATGATTGGCCAAAGGAAATATAGTATGCCACGTTGCTTCATTTCGTAGAATCTGGGGAGACCTCTCGAGGAAAAATTCCTCTTCTCCTAACCACTTATCATTCTGCGGAGCCAATTGCGCCTGCAGTCGATGTCGGGACTGCCCGCACTGCACCAATGTATGCCTGATTGCATGCCTTCAAGGCACCTTCTTCCATTACATTCTATTTCCCAGTTCCAATTTTCCCATAGTTTCCTCATCGGCCTTTCCTCTCTTAATGCTTCTCTTGAAATAAAAAAAACGACGGACCCTTTCACTTTACCTGACGCTAAAGAGAGAATGCGGAGTGCAGACGATGGGAGAATTTTTTCAAACGGTTTTTCCTCCCTCTTCGTGGGAGTGTTTCGCATCTACTTCATCGTGCCTTTTGTTGCGTCTCTCTCGATGGGAGAAGTTTCGCGAAAAGCATCCGATCGTATGGGACGAAAAGGGGTAAAGAATGGCCTTCCCTAGCTCCTCATCTCGTTTCATAGTTCTAGTTTTTGAGGCTTTCGGGCGCGGTGAAGTATTCCTTTGGCGTCTCGATTCGCCATTTGAGGAGAATCACTTTTTGTTCTCGTCTCAAGTGAACAGAATTTTTCTCTCTAGTAGAGGCACGGGATATACGTAATTATTTTCCTCATACTTTCATTCGATTAAACGATTGTCACAATGAGCACACTTGTGACTTAAAAAGTAAAGGTAAAATGTTACTTAGAATGGAGTAAAAAGTTTTTCTCGACGATAGAAGGAACGAAATGATATCTTTACGCAGTGTGTAACTTAACAAAGTAGCTCGGCGATTAAAAATGAAATTAAGTAAGATATAAAACGCAATTTCAAATTTCTCGTTATTAAAGGAATGATATCGTTTAATCCTTATATAGTGGAGATCAAATGAAATTATAACGAGAACCCTCTCAATTATTTTACAGAATATACTCACGAAATAGGAGATGTGTGTTCATTGACATATAAGATATGATTTATCTAAAATACGACGTAATTACGTTTCTAAGCTCTGCTTAAAATCAGATCACTCTGAAATATATCTTCTGGAGTACATTTGATAAAAATATACTGTGAATATGTTTACTTTCAGTGTTGAAACGCATAACCATTATTTATTATATTTGCATTGTTGTTAACAGAATTTTATTACGTTATTTTACTTTCACGTCGATGTTAAACCTAAATGGTCTCTTATCCAGCTATCCACTGGAGATATTACGTGGTGATAATATTATACTAATAAACAAGAAAAAATTGGCTATAATTAACTTACACCTAGAGATGCAAATCGATACATCTAAGAAACTGGCAAACGAAGCTACAAAATAATTGATACAAACAGTATATACCAACGAATAAGCAATACAGTTGAAATATGTAAAAAAAACTAATTCATACTAACTAGATGTATACGTATAAAAACACAAAGATTTGAGTTGTGAAAAAACTTCTCAACTGAAGTTTTATTGAAGAAACCCACGATGGAAAACACCCACACATGAATAATATGTGTTTAAAAAAAGAGGGAAACCTGAGTTCGAATGCCTGTTATGTCGATATTTTTCACTTTGGGTTTTAAGCCGCATACAACTATACGTGCAAAACCATTACCAACTGCTTTTCTCTATTCTCATTAAATTAAGAAACGTTGTACCTTATAAAAAACTGTCACTATGGAATTATAAATCGTGTTCAAATTTACTAAATGAAATATATCAGCTCCTATCAGTTTCCTATCTGTTATCTATTATTTCAATATTTCAGGTTATCTAAAGCTCTTACGATAACCTTTAATAAATAATGAATCATAATGGGAGCAGTTCAAAGTTAGAGAATAATCTGAAGTTTATTTTTATGTGAAATTGTATGCAATATCCATTGTCATTGAAGCAAAGCGTATACCTCATGTTATCGGGGCATCAATACTCTATCACTTTCAGGACAAATTTTCACCGCTTTCTGTCATGCGCACGCTGCTACTTGTCACCTCCTTTGACACTCATCTGTCCCTTATTCTCATCCCAAGTCTTCCTTTATTCCTCGAGCGAGTGGAGGACAGGAACGACGCACAAAGAGAGACAAATGAGAATAAAGCGGGCGCCTCTTTATTTTGATTCTTCGAGATGTAATAATGAGGGGCAGATAGACAAGATCAACGTAGAGTTTTCCAGTAGAAAAACTGCTCTTTTAATCGCCACTCTTCGTTAAAGATACTTTCATCCTAATTTATTTTTGCAAATACTATCTTTTAGTATAAGGTTAACGTCTGGTTTCCTTTGATACCCTCTGCCAGTATTACATTTAAAATAAAAATAAGCGGAGATCATGGGCAAGATATACCAAAAGGAAATAAAAGAACTTCTGCACAAAATCTGCGAAAATCTGGGAAATATATTTAAAATGTACCTGTCAGGAAGCATAGACTCAAGCAAGATTGCAATATTTCAATCAGCTCTCTCACTCAGCATTAGGAATGCTGAGTGAGAGGTTGTTAAGATTATCATACTGAGAAACATTTACAAAGTACACATCACATGCTTCAAACAAGGAACATAGAAGATGTTATTTCTGGTAAAATCATTAACATATTTTATTTTTTACGACCGATCCCTCATCTCATAGAAAATGGAACTTCGTTTCTTTTTCTCTTTGATTGCGCTTTGAAGAATCAGTTTAACTGAAGCAGAGGTAGTATATCGGAAACGAAGGAGGTGATAACAAGCTCTTTTACTTTTACAAGAATGCATGATAATTCACTAGTATTCTTTAAGAAAATTTCGCATTAGTTTCCATAATAAATATTAACTTAATTATTTTAACTTAATTTATACTTGAACAAGAAACCAAATAAACCATCTTCGATCCATACGAAGCATCTAAAATTATTCAATGCAATTGAAATAATCGTATTCCTTCAAATAATGAGAGGATAGCAATAAGAAATGATTTACCCATTAAATTTTAAGAGGAAAACCTGTAAACTTCATATTTTAGTAGCTAACGTATTCTTTTACCCGCACGACCCAATTTCTAATTCACGATCGCAGACGTGCTTGTCTTACGCGGTTTCCGAAACAGCTTTCCTGCCATTGGTATGCATTCCATCCCTTTACCATTCAAGCCAACTTTACAATTTTGGAGATTAAAAAAGATACGGCATTCTAGGCTCATTACAAATTCAGGACCAACATCCCCTTAAAAACGCCAAGGTATTTCGCTCCTCGCACGCCAAATGTTTGTCGACTACAGCTTCTTTTTCCCACTTTCTCCAAGCCTCATCCCCTTTTCCTTTCCTCTTTCCCTAAACACACACACGAGAGCCTTTCAAACTTTACTTTTTCTCTCTCTCTCTGTCTCTCCTTTTTTAGATGACTCTCTTCCGACCCTATTTCCATTTACCCGTTCTCGTTCCCCTTATTCTCCGTTTTTTACTTTTCAATATCTGTCCTATTCTTCCCAGCGACCATTTGCCTTATTCCTCTTCTTTGAGGCCTCACTTTTGTAATCTCCTCCTTTCCCTTCTTCATGGGCGGAGATCAAAGGTGGTCTTAGCCAACGCAAATAGGCTTTAATGCATTAAAATGACGGAAACAAAAGGAGTTTAGTTGTGCGCCCAGCCTAAAGTTTATTCCATGTCCCATACATAAATAACGCCACGCTCGAAGAACAGTAAGTAAGTGTGCGGCAAAATTTTGAGGTTTAAAAGGAATGGGATATTTATCGGCGTTGACTTTGTTGTCCGCTGCGTACTTAAGATGGGATAGGGCGGAATTTACTCTGCTTTATTATTTGTCTGGATCATTTTAAGGAGCCGTTTCCTAGGATAATTAAAATCTGGAAAAAGTTCGAAAATGAATTTTCTATTTTGTCTGAATGTGATAATGGTAACGCTGATTCATATTGAAGAAGGAGAAGCATTTCAGAAATCCTGCATTTGCTTACTTATTCAACGGACCAAAGCCATAAATAATGTGTGAAAAATAGTACCTAATTAATAAGTTAATTTTTTTTCAAAAGATTATTTATAAAAAACATAAACATAATAAAGAAGTAATAAATATCGGAAAATCGTATAATACTGAAAATAAAATGTCCTACAGCTGCATTTGAAGATGCCGAAGCAAGGCGTAGAGTTATCTTAAGTGAAAAGACTGTGCGGTTTAATTCACTTAAATTCACTTCTACGATGGCCAAAGCTTAAGAAATATGAAAATAAATTTTTCGAATTGAAATTATTGCAAATTGAAATTATTGAATTGACGTTATTGCAAATTTTTATTACTAGTTTCTTCATCGTGAATATCAAATTATATTCATCCAAGAAAATATTAAGTAAAAATTCGCGGAAAGTATGTACTAATAATTTATTATCGGAATACTGTATTTAAATATACAATGAAACACAATTATCTTTCTTAAACATGCAGGGAATATGATTACATAAAATGCTTTCATAATTCACTCCCTTTTTAAGGGAGAAGTTGTAGTGATCTTTCTTAAACGTGGATTCAATTCCATGCAAATTGATTGATGCATTTAAAGTTATATACTTGCGAGAAACGGAAATAAGCGGAATAAATGTGTCATTTGGAGAAACACCCGGAGGAAAAAACTGCAGGAAACTGAACCGATCAAAAATCAAACATCGCGTCCGATAGAAAATGCTCCATCGAAAGGAGATGAGAACGACTCCATAAGGGAAAAAAGGAGATTACGTCGGATCGGAAACTTCTGGAAAATAATCAACGAGGACCGATTTCGACAAATTAATTTTTTTCCTCCTTTCTCTGAATTTTGAATCAATTTGCATCAGCAATCCGAAATTTGGAATCGAAATATTTCCGAAGATCCTTAGGGAGAAAACCTTCCCCCCTTCTTTCCTGGACTTCTACTCCCGTGACAATTATTTTCCCGTCCAATTTCGCTTTTTCAATTCCCTATCCTCCTCCAGTTAACCCTCCTTCCGTTTTCGCTACTCTATAAAAAAATCCAATCCCATTCTGAACAACATCTTCACCCCATGCTGTGCCTCCTGCACTCTCCCAAGCCTCGATCCGAAATAAAAACCTCTTCCATAAAGCCCTCCATGAGTTAGACAAACTCTTTCTCATCTCGAAAAATATCTCCCCTCGACTATCTTCATCTCACAACACAATCTCCTTCTCTCTCAACTGTTTTTCCTCTTTCCGACGTTTTCTCTACATCATTATCTGTGTATTTATTTTCGAATCCAAACCCTTAAATTTCCAAGTTTTTGCATGTGCGGTTTTTATCCTATATCAATAGAGAATTAATGATAAAAAGTACAAAAAGTCAGAACTGGTTCAGAAATTCATATAATTGATATTATTTATTGAACAAGTATTTATGAAATTTTCATGTTATGAGATTATAGGAGTCGGAATAATTTTTTGCATTTAAAGAAGGAAATTGTAAGGATATTCATGGCTTATGAAGAGAGATTATTCGATGATGGAGTTATTTTTTGGCAATTTTAAAGATAAATTGTTTTCCACAGCTACCGTTTATAGTATTTTGGGTGAATACAATGAATGAAAAGAAACTGGGATTCTTCACAGAGTGACCCTGCTACAATTTCTGGCGAGTTCTTCTTCTTAAAGCTTATCAGCAAAATTTTTATTTTTACCATCTGAAGGATTGATACGAAAGTTAAAAGGTATTATTTACTTGTATTATTTCTATGGGATATAAAAATACTCGTGAAAGTCACCTGATAGAAATATAGATATTTAAATAGACCATTATTGGCGAGGATAGGCGAAGTAAAAAACAATTCGAATGAAACCGGAAAGGACATTACTTTAGAAACATTAGAATACTTATAAAGCAGAATAAATAAAACCACAATTCGTAGCAACTTCCATCATGTATTTAGTTAACATCCGGTATCGGCTACAAATCGGCCATCATTAGAATATCTTGCCGAAACCCGTTGATAAGTAAAAACTGGGTGGAATTTACAAAGCACTGTGGTTTTATTCAATTTTGTGTCATGGCTTTCCACGATGTGCGACCAACTCATATTGCTTATTTACTTATAAAATGTTGAAAAGAATTATTAATTAATTAAAATAAACTTCCAGCTATTAGAAGCACGGCAAGCTTAGAGTACATGCTAATTTCTTGGTCGATGTATCACGGAAGATTTTAGATTAACGAATAAACAAAATCCTTGATCTTAATGGATAAGAAATTTATTTTTAGCTTCATTTTCATCCAAAATAATGATAAATAAGTCATCGAAGCAATATATTAACAAAAAAGTTTTCGTCCCTAACATCTGTAGTCCTTTTATCTGAATTACTAATTTATCATCAAATACCAATTGCACCAAAAAAATTTGTTGTACAAAGCGAAACTCAAATGTACTAATCGAAATCTGAGTAAATGTTCAAAGTATCAGATTAGTAAGCTCAGAGAAAAGTATCTGAGTTTAGTGTTTTTCAAAGGTATGGAATATTTCGTATATGTTAGAATAATCAAGAAACTTTTATGAGCTTTACGCTCATTGAAAGCGGTTCGAGGGGCTCCGTTTTCAAAGTTATTTCGAATCTTCTCTGCCGTAAATTTCCCTCCAATTCTGAGGGTACGATCGCTTTTGACCAAGATGATAAATTTCCCAAAGATTGGCCGACTCAGTTACGGTTGTACCCTCTGCTTAAGGGAGACTTATCCTCGATAAAATGTCTTTTTGAGGGTTCAGACCGTAAATTAGAGACGTTGAGCATCGCGACGCTTTCGAGTAATGATGTTACGTAAGAGACCCCGGTTCTTCATCGGAGCGACTTTAGCTGTGAAACATACTACTTTTCCCTCCGTTATCTTTCTATCCATCCGTCTACTTACCTATCACCCATCTATATCCCTTTGAAGTGTCTTCACCACGCCCCTTTTCTTCTTCCTGGCTCTACAAATCCTCCCCCGTATCCTTTTCAACGCTTTCTAGCCGGTTAATCTCCCCTTTTCGACCGCATGTTCTCCCTTTTCTCTTCTTTTTCTTTCCCACTTCCTTTTCCTCTCTCTTCCGTCTCTTTCTCACCACCCTCTCACTTCCCAAATCGTCCCCAACTTTTTTTTCTCCAGCAGCTTTCCGCTTTCTTCGATGGCTTCCCCTCCCAACCTCCAAATCGCTTCCCAACACTCTGTTTCTCGTACACCCCATCTTTTCATAGCCTTCCCTCTTATTTGTTTTCTTTTGAATTCGGAGAATGGAGCAAAAAATTCCCTTTTAAACGAACCGAATCATTCACACACGTTTTATTTTTCCGCTACGTTAGCTCCGAATTTCGTAGTTATTTCTTTTTCTCCATCGAACTCGATAGCTTTCTTATATTTATCGCCGTGGGTTACTTCCGCGCCTCTCTTGTTCTACAGCGCCACCTTTAGTTACTTTATCTTTTAGTCCCGCGCCATCTCTCTTATCGTAACGATCCGCTTCGAAGTTTGTCAAATGTATTGCGGTGGGTTTTTATAGAGCGTGAAATTCATTGCCTACGACTCCGCTACCCGAGTTTATTTCGTGTTTCGCGGTTTCTGATTTCGTTTTGTTTTCCGCCGTTTCTTTTGCCCTAACTGACTATCCTGCAGTTCGACAAATCCGCCCATGTAACTTTTTCACCACACGTCCTCTTCTTCACGCGCGCATAACTGTCCTCTCGACAATTCGATTCAGATGGATCGCGTCGAAAGTGTATCCATTTTGGACTTTATTTTGCACCAATTCCACCGTCTTTTTGCCTCCATCAGTTGGGACAACCAACAATCACCAGCATCTCTCTGCACAGCCAAAGCGGCTGCCATTACTACTTCCCTGCTCCCGCTTCGTTTTCGACACTTTTTTCTGATCTACGCTCGCCATTTCTCACGCCCGGTTTACAGCGCGTTTACTTCGCGTTCGAAGAGGATTTTCGGTCCGATAGAATCAGCCACAAAATTGATCATCAAGAATGACGTGAGGAAGCAAAAGACGACAGAGGGAACGTAAGATGGAAGTCAAGTTACTTGCTCATTTGCAATGGACGTATCTTAATCAGAGTGCTTTTACTCTTGGCACTTGATCGTAATTCCAAAATTCGCCTAAATTCGACCTTGGCTCAGTTTCTCTTCATTGAATGACTCGAATTCGAAGTAAAGTTTATGAAATGAATGGGAAAATTCGATGGAATACTTAGAGGCTCGAGATGGTGTAGATAAATTGTAGACATTATTACAATTTTAACACTGCAGATATACAAACAACTATCCGGTACTCCATGATAAAGAATTACAATTCTATCAGTGTTGCTAGGAAATAATTCGTTGACCATCATGTATCAATGTAAGATAAGAAAATTAGAAGATTCTCACTTCTTACTTTTTGGGGTGTGATAGGATTATCGGTGTTTTCTTTACACCCCGTACCACGCGCCACTGACGGCTTGAAGAGTTTAAATACATGTGTATTGTTTTGTCATTTTCTATCCTTTTTACGCTCAAATTATACTTTGTGGGTTTTTACACAAAGTACATCTTTGAATTGATGCAATTATGAGAAAGATAGTGACTTATGTGTTTGATATTTCATTTGGAGATTATGTATTTTGAATCCAAAAAGTTTAGTTTCTTTCCATCAACTTATATTTTCACGATTTTGCACGCGACGACAAATCGTAGCTTCAATATATTAATTTAAGGTTGATTAGAGGTCTCTGAGTACTATTTAAGATTCCAGTAGAGAATTTCCCGAGAAGATCGTTTAACTATCACGAAAAAATACACAAGTATTACAGAATTATAACTAATATAGGTCATTGTTATTAGAAAGATTCTGTGTCTTTAGTTGGCAGGTTTAACTTTAATAATAAAAATTATTTTAATTGAAACATGAAAACCTCAGTTACAACAGTTTGAGTAATTTTTAATAATTTACTTATTTTAATAATTTTTTATTATTTACAAATAAAAACAATCAATACCTAACAGGAAAATTCGACTAAACGGGACTCGAACCCAAGATCATGGGGTTAGAGCGCTTGCCGCTCCGCCACCGCGGCCGGTAAAAAATTCTAGCAGCGGTGGGTTTTCAAAATGTTAAGCGCAAATTAGGAAATTTTGTTGCCGGTTATAAATACTGAAATTCTTTGTTTGATAAATCCTTCCAATATATAAACGATTGGTTAAAAATGAGGCAGATTAGCCTATTTTATCTTTCATTATTTCTCATACTAACTGCTTCATGTACCTCTCTCCAACGTTACCGAACATCCACGTAGCTTTTCCTCCATTTCCCCTCCTCTATCTCCCATCCTTTCATGCCCTTCCGACACCCTTTGCCCTTTCATTCTTCCCTATCCGTTGGTGCCCAAATTATTTCCCGGATGACTGAACGTGCGTAGCTTATGTACGCAGTGCATTCGAAATCTACGCGACGCGTCAAAGGACCCGAAGAGGACCTCGGGAAAGCTGTCCGGCGAGCGAAAAACCGCACGCCCACCCTCCCTCACCCCATCCACACTTCAATACGCGGGCATTGACAAACGGGATGCGAATGATTAACGTCAAACTTAAACGGAACTGCTGAGCAAATGACGGAGTGTCGGACGACTTTGTGACGGTCGTTACCATCGAAACTCTGCAGACTTGGAAAACTCCTTCGACGAATTTTATCACTAAAAATGCCACACTGCGTGAAAATGCACGAGACACCTTGAGGTGGATTTGATAAAGCGACGGCGTGTCGCTGTCAATTTACGTCGAACTACGCGTGGGTAGAATAAAATCGTTATAAAATATTAAATATTTTTCCATTGACCTTATTATTTAAATATATTATCTTAACTGAGAATTGCTATTTAAAAAATATGAATCTAAAATAATATATAACTATAACATGAAAATGATATTAAAAATAAGATATAATATACCAAATTACCATCTATATCCCTTTGAAGTGTCTTCACCACGCCCCTTTTCTTCTTCCTGGCTCTACAAATCCTCCCCCGTATCCTTTTCAACGCTTTCTAGCCGGTTAATCTCCCCTTTTCGACCGCATGTTCTCCCTTTTCTCTTCTTTTTCTTTCCCACTTCCTTTTCCTCTCTCTTCCGTCTCTTTCTCACCACCCTCTCACTTCCCAAATCGTCCCCAACTTTTTTTTCTCCAGCAGCTTTCCGCTTTCTTCGATGGCTTCCCCTCCCAACCTCCAAATCGCTTCCCAACACTCTGTTTCTCGTACACCCCATCTTTTCATAGCCTTCCCTCTTATTTGTTTTCTTTTGAATTCGGAGAATGGAGCAAAAAATTCCCTTTTAAACGAACCGAATCATTCACACACGTTTTATTTTTCCGCTACGTTAGCTCCGAATTTCGTAGTTATTTCTTTTTCTCCATCGAACTCGATAGCTTTCTTATATTTATCGCCGTGGGTTACTTCCGCGCCTCTCTTGTTCTACAGCGCCACCTTTAGTTACTTTATCTTTTAGTCCCGCGCCATCTCTCTTATCGTAACGATCCGCTTCGAAGTTTGTCAAATGTATTGCGGTGGGTTTTTATAGAGCGTGAAATTCATTGCCTACGACTCCGCTACCCGAGTTTATTTCGTGTTTCGCGGTTGCTGATTTCGTTTTGTTTTCCGCCGTTTCTTTTGCCCTAACTGACTATCCTGCAGTTCGACAAATCCGCCNTATGGTATATTTTTACTAAAATAATATGAATCAGCAATTAATTAGTGTATAATATTTATGAGGAATACTTTTGAAGAGCTGAAACTAATTTTTACGAAATACTTGAAGTAGTAGTTTTGTAAAAAGTGCTTTGACAGCTGAGATCATTTTGCACGTGGGTCCCCACCGGGAATCGAATCCGGGAGGGCTTTCACCAAAGGTTAACGCCGTTCACACTTGGCTATCTGGGAGACCACGAGAAACGTATTGGAACTCCCAAAACCTTGTGATTCCCGAGCTCGCTGTGACAAGTTGGACAATCCTAGGTCTAGTAGGAGGTGAACACCTAATGGTACTGTGAGAATGGCTTTTGTTTCAAAACGGAGTGTTTATTCTTTAGTTGAGCTGGGTAATTCACAGTAAGCCTAAAGGCGCTTATTCCCCGTGAATTCTATAAGGCACTATATTCATGGGTAAAATGGTTATAGATAATGCACGGGGTGGGTGAAGTGGGGGCGAATTGTCCTATACACGTTAATTTAGATTCGAGAGTATGTCGGATCAATCGTGTCGCAGTTCGAGTAAGGCGATATAATTATCCCGCAAAGAGCGTTGTTTGGAAACTGTGAACGAAATCCAAGCGAGGATTATTGCGGGCGGCATCCCAATTTGGCGCGTCCGAGAAGTAAGTAATGCAGTTCTCCAACAGCGACTAAAATCCCAAACGGTAAATGACTCTCAAATACACTCACTTCCATTACGCCTTTCTCTATTACAAGCGGCATTTGCGGCAGTATTTTTTGTGATTGGATCTTCGCGTGGGCAAAGAAAAAATCAGCAATACTCAATGCATGTTTCCCTGTTGCAAACAGAAACTTGAGGGATTTAATGATACCTACACGATCCCAAGAAAGGTATAAGGCACTCGCTTCCAATACATTATTATCTACACAGGGTATAAGACCAAGTTATCTATAAAGCTTCACCTAAATTAAAAGAAACTTCGTGTATTTTTCTGAATTTAATGCTAAAACTTTTGCTATATGCAGTCATAGCGAAATCATTCACTACTTAAGTAATACAAAAAAGAATAATTACAAATTCAGAATTCCAAGATTGTACAACTTTACTACGAGTTTCTTAAGACGTTTTTTTGGACGAGTCTAACGTACAAGCAATTGAATAATAATTTAAAAAGATAATTCACGACTAAGTTTGTCATATAAGGGATTTATTTAAATTCTCGTAGCATTAGATCCATGAAAATTGTCCTGAAATTCACGTTATATGAAATGGTCAACATTAATTTTAAACGAGCATAAGCTAATATTGATTCTTTTTACAACTTGCAGGAGGAAAGTCAGGCGAAGGCGAAGATGTAATTTTCTTATTTTACTACTTAGCGAAATGGATCTCAACATTCCTTTCTCAGTAGAATTGCTGATGTTAGAGATTTATTTCACGTTCCCATTCCATAGATCTCTTTTCCCAGACTGCGTTCATTACGGTCGGCGACTCAGAGAGGAAATTATAAAAATATAACGTCGCGTTTTCTGTTTAAAGGAAGCTGAGTCAATATATGCGGTAAAAACAGTGCCCTAAACCCTTGCGACCTCGCCGCTTCCCTTCAAGGGGGAAATACCGCTCGAGTTAGGAATCGTAACCTTACTTAGAACCCACTTCCAAGCATCCCGGATGCCTTAAAAACCTACTCCACCACTACACCGACGCCCACATTCCGGTGTGGACCCTTAAAGCATCAGTTTTCCGAGTAATATCCCTTTATGTTCACACACTCAACTTCCCTACATCTCAACGCAGGCGAAAGGTCAGGCGAGGGATATTCCCACCCCACCTATCCTTATACCTGGTTATATTCACCCCTCTCATAGCCTCTAATTTCCTTCTTTCATTTTTTCCCTTCATCTGAGCTTTTCTCGCCTGCCGCTGAGACGCTGGCCTCACCCACAGTCACTTAACTCTCCTTACTAGCCAAACCCCACATTTATTTTCCCTTTTTAAAAATTTTTCTTATCTTCGTCGCCCATCTCAACAGCTCTTCCTCCTTTTCTGCTTCACTTCAAAACCCTTTTCTACACCTTTTTCCGACACATGGAAACATCCGCCCGTTTCCGGTTCCCATCCGCCTCGGTCCCGATCTCTTTCAAACTCATTTGTAGTGTCTATTGTCACCAGACATCGGGAAATTGCAGGAATTTTCTCGCGATTTTTCAACCTGCGCACCTCTGGAATTTCAAGACCCTTTAAGAGCACCTTTATATTTACCCCTTTCCTTTTCATTTGTTCCGTGGTCTCTGTTGATTGAGGTGGGGATCTACGGTAAAGGTGGAATGCTACAGAAACGTGCTCGAGGAAGATAACACTTTTTTACGTTTCGTTATGATCTTGAAGGAGAAAAACGGAAGAAGTCAATATAATTCAGATTTTGGAGGTTCGCTTTTCTCTCTCTTCATTCAATAAACAAAAGTTACCTATTCATCGTATGAAGGCTTTCTACCTAAGAAACGCTTTAAAATAGGTAATACTGTAATCCCTTTGTGTTCCAAAGCTGTTTACCTTACTGAACGTTCTTATTTTCTTTCCCAGAATGAAGTAATCATTTTTGCTGAAGGGGATCAGATACGCCACATGAAGAGGATGCTTGTACATAGAAATTCAATAAAATTAAGTGTAGAGGAAGTCATAAAGTTTAGTAAACAATAAATTTCCGTAAGAAAATTTCCATAAATTTATGATAGAGATGATGTCGAAGGAAAACTTCTAGTCCGAATGAAAACTTTCCCTAATACTATTGCATATAATTCACGTTCTTATTTGTAACAAATATCTTGCAAAAACAAAAACGCAAATTAACTTTTTCGGTAAAAATTAAGTGGAAGGATACTAACGGCAAAAATTGCAGTAAATTCGAAAAAGTATGCGTACTTGAAACACAGAAATTTTATATTTCAACAAATAATAATGATGATAACGTTTATAGTTCGCTTTATATGATTGACGCTATTTAAACTTAAAACAAACGAGAATATGGAAATATTTAAAACAGGATTATTCTCGTTCTCAGTGATTTTATTCTTTCAAATCATACATAGTAATTTATTGATATTTGTGCATACTTAAGTTTAAATACACCACTAACAGAGAGGAGTCATTTTAAACGTTATAAATTTCCAAAGCAAACTAGGTTAAATCTGTGTCAACTATCTATACATTATCTATGCTCTGTATAAACATATGTGAAATATTTAGTCTAGTGTAAGGGCTGAAACGTATCGGGAATTTTTAATTCAATGCCCATGTAGCAGAAACACTGAAAACTTCGATTTCCTCCCTTCTAAACCCGTACTTCTTTTCAAAAGAATCGGGAGGAAAAAATGTACGTCAATCTCTCGACCTCGTTCCTCAGCGGGAGGCTAAAATATTTATACCCGACCTATATTCCTATTTTAACACAGGAAAGTGCAACCTATCCGCTGCCTACCCCATCACTCCAATATGAGCCCTCCCATGTGGAAAGGCAATCATCAGGTGCCCTTGTTCAAAGAAAAATATATCTCCCATTCCGAAACCGCGATCATGCATCCTACAATGGACATCACTCCGCCGAAAATAAAATAAAAACTCATAAATGTCAGTCTTAAATGCGACGGTCGTCTCTTTTATTGTTTTACATCCCCAAAAGCTACTATTTTCTATCAGGGATCCCCTCTGGAAACCACCGCCACTATAAATTTCCGATCATCGACTCCCCCATCCAGTGAGGGCCGTCATGTACCCTGACTCCGATACATGCAGGACGCAGTGCAAACTCACACCCTCTTTCTTTCCCCTTCCCACAAACTTAGTCACGCAATATGCACACGCCACGCACGGTTCTTCGGTCACAGGGCGTTAACGAACCACGGTCATTTGGATCGTGCCCTGGGTGTGAGCAAGGAATGATGGCAGGCTTCGGGGAGGAAATAAAAAAAGTTGTGGAAATGTCAGAGGTGGGAGGGGGCGACGGAGCTTGTAAAGCGACAGAAAGTGGGCCATTGGGATGAGGGAGATATCGACAGAAGAAAGGAAGGATAGGTAAAGGAAGGTTAATGTCACGATATTACATCGAGCGGAAAAAGGGTCAAATGGGTTGACTAGATTTTTAATTGCGTTAACAGCTACAGGCTGAGACTTGTAAATAAAATTTAGATTTATTTGCAAGCCTAATTTCGTGACATCATATTTGATCCTTTAGGGGTTTACAGAGAGTTTGGAACGGTAAATCGGTTTTCCCAGAGAATTGCGCTCATCAGGCATTATCAGGCTGGAACTGTTGAATAAAAATATCCACGGAAGAGCCGTGCGGCTGAAGGAATTCACTAATAGCATTAAAAATTCAATTATTTACTTCTGATATAGTGATTACTATCACTCCGATAAATATCCACGCTTAAACTTTTTAATAGGTATTTTTCTGAATCTAGTTACAGTCTAAAATGATTGCTGAACCTATCTCTTGAAAATTAGGCATATTTCTGCCGTTGCATTTAAACTATGTGAATTTTAATCTTTATTTCATATCTGAAATAAAAATTCGTGGAACATTACGGTTCCGTTAATTAAGCAAGTTATACTATGTATAAGTTGAAAATTAAAGAAACATATTAGGTATATCCAAGGTATCCCGCCTTGAGAATATTTCTTGTTTTGATCGGTACTATATGAATGTAAATCGAGAACAGAGGTAATTAACAGATGGGTTAACCGGATTAACCGGAGATTGGACCGCTTTCTCTAATGGTGTATGTGTTACCAATTTTGCTAAGTTGGGGCCTTTTTCTCATCTCATTATAATATTATTTTTCCAAACATCTTAGAATTATGATAAATTTAACGAACTTCATCATTTAAAAAATTAAAATTTTATTAATTAAGTTATTAAGTATAGCTAGTTAATAGTAGATTTTGCAGGTATTTCACACTCCCCTTCTGGTGGGTGTTTTTCAGCTTATGTGAATTTTTTTCTTTAGTGCTAACTTAGTTCTTTGAACACACAATTAGTTTTCTCTTGTGCACTCTTTTCAAACCATTTCTTTTAATCTCTGCATGATGATTCTGGGATTTTTTACCACGATGGCGAAGAAGAAGAAGTTAGACATGTTCATCCTCATCATTGCGGTAGAAAATCCCGGAATCATCATGTAGATCGCCGCGGAAACCTACGAACCAACATTTCTTTTACATTTCATATGACGAAGGCTTGGATGTAAGAGAGGACTCGGCAGTCTCAAGCTCGCCCAAATAAAATCATATTATAATTATATTATCATCTTGTTATTATTATTATTTTCTTATTCCAAATTTGTATTATTATTATCATTAGTATTTAATTCCAATTTGATTTCTACACTTTCACAATCCAGATAAAAGGCTATACCTTAACTTTAAGTTACAAATTCTCTTTTATCGTGACGTGTGAATCGAAAGTACCATAAAGGTAACGAAACACGACTAAATTGGTGCCCTAAGAACTGTTAATAGTTTTTTGAAAGAGATAAAGGGAGAACGTTATCTTTTCTAATCATTAAAACCATTTAAGAATTTAAAATTTTTCTATGGAAATTAAAACAATCATTCTACTGCAGCTTAATTTTGTTGGCTCTTTTCGTGCATTTTTGTCGACGAGGTATCGACGTTTGTATTGGATTCGATGGAAAATTAGGTAAATAATCTGAGTGAACGTTGAAAGTTTCTTCTTTTTTAAATTTAAATCGAATGCTTTTATTTATCCGCTACTTTGAGGTTTACTTCGATTCATCGCAGAGAAAGATTCCCGGATGATAATTAATTTATCTGCTTCACTAACTGAAATACTAACATTGATTGTTACAGGAACATATGTAATGATAATAACAAACGGAGTCTGTATTTTCGTGTAATCAACACATGACTTGGAAATACGGAGAGTTGTTATTATTACTGTTATTATTGTCACATCTGAGGAGGAAATATACTTTGAATTCAATATTAGACATATGAAACTTCTTCCTCAATGTTAAAGGCTATAGTTACCCACTCAGGATATGACTATTACGGACTATTACGTATAACATTGAATTATTTCATGAAAATGGAATGCAATTTTTGACAAGCACAAAAACTAGAAATGTAACGGTACACAATCATAATGGAGTGTTATACAAAGAGGAACCATCTGGACCCTTGGAACGTAAGAGAAACTACATAACTCCTAGATAACTACCTACTAACTTGGAGAAAAGGTTGAAAATATTTAACGACATAATATTTATTGCAAGTTGTAAAAATAAATCATCCAGGTCAAACATTGATATTCACCGAACATAATTATTCTGTTTTTTATTGCATATATAGCGGGATATCGTTTTAACAAATTATTCTTTTCTGAAATCTGCAAAAATAAGTGATCTTTAAACTTGAGTTGTCGAGCTTACGTTAGCGGCAGTCTTTGAATCCAAAAGACTCATCGACCTTTTAAAGAATCAAAGACTTTGAACTGGGTGAAAGAGACCAAGGCAACTGAATATCCATTTAAAACATTACACGCTTTGTTAAGTTTGTATTTTCCCCAAATAACCAATTGTAAATTTGATTTCAGTTTACGGTAGAAATATTTACAAATGATAAAATACATTAAAATTTTGCTTGACGTGCTTGCCGTCTCAGTAAAATATTTCATCTCAGAAAATCAAAATAGAAATGTAAATTTTAAATAATGTGAACTTTTACAAAAGGAAACATGATAAACTGTTTAAGAGGTCATATATATTCAGTTACGACCACATTAAAATACTACAACTGATTAACTTTAGAACAACAGATTGAATAAGGTAAACAACGCATAAGGATATGGGAAGATGGACCTCTTATAAATGTTTCTACGGTTATGGTTAGAAACATTTGAAGGGCTTCGTGTTCATTACTTGAAAAAAGATTGATTCCTAGCCGTTATTTCGTTGATGAACCGCAGCGTGTGATGGAATGTAAAATGGCCTAATTCCTAACTAGGTGTAATCATGCATCGCAATTGCTAGTCAACAAACAAATCTACTAATGGAGATGTTTGGAAAAACCAGAAAACGAGAGGGCAGCATCCGCCATCATTGTGTGAATATTTAACAGCCTTTATTAATCATTATTCAGCTTCAAATTGCTCATTTAATAAATGACAATTTACGTTTCCATAAAATCAAAGCTGATCACTCGGAACAGAATCGAAGTTAATTGAGTAAGCCCGGCCATTCCGAAATTTTCAAAAAAAATTGGTACACATGCTCCGCTGCCGATGACCTTCCACGTCACGATTGAACGTGAAATATAATGGGCAATTCAGAAAAGCACGGGACGTTCTGACTTAATTAGAAAACGTCATAAACTTGATTAAATCTACTCGGAAAACTATATTCACGCTTTTGATCGGAAAAGAAGTCGAGTTGGAAAGGGTAATCCTGTTTGTCTTTACCATTCACTCTTTTCAAAAAATTGTGTCTGCAGTTGAAATATCATAAACCGCTCCGATTTCTATTTATTCTCTTTATTTTGGGTCCGTAAATTAATTATTGCGAGTATGAAACGGAGAAGAGAAGAACGAAAATCGAAAACGCCATCTGCTTCTGGAAAGAAGGATGAAAAATATATACAAGTACAAAACCTGTGAAAAATGGCGTTCGGACGCAAGGTCGGAGCCACGGCCCGCTGAACGTGTTGGCAATAAAAATTTGAGAATGAACGCCAAATGTGTGCAAAGCATTTGAGTGTGCATTCGAAACGCCTTTTAGAAGGAGTGGAAGGTGCGAATGCTGACTGTAGTGGGGGTTTCAGCAGTCGGGGAAAAGAGGAAAAACCAACAGAAATGGTGCAAAGATTACGGGGAGGGAGAGACAAAAGTCTACAGAGACCTTTAAAAATTCCTAAAAAGATAGGAAAATAAAACGGAATGCAATTTTTTCTAGGAAACTAAATCCTATTTTAGTGTAAAGAAAAATTATGCAAAAATATCATACCAACGAACCAAACACGAGCACGAGTAGTTTCGCAGCATAAGTGTCATCTTCCAGTGAAGAAGAAATGCAAACCACGCATATTTAAGACCATAAGAAGGGGGTAGGGACCTTAAGGGGTGTTAGGGAACAACAGGGTCAGGTGGAAATTGAATTAAATTAAAGGATTCTTTGAACACCATTAAGTAAATACCCAAAGTAGGGGATGGAGAAGGACAAGAAAGAGGAGGATGGAAAAACGTATTAGTTAGTAAGATAAAAATAATAATCGTCCTTATTTGAGCGAGATTGAGACTAGAGATCTCCCCTTCCATCAAACCCATCGTCATATTTTACACAGTTATTAATTAAAGAGGAAAGAAAAATTAAAAAAGGTGTGGGAACAAAAAACCTAAGAGATTGTTAGGAAAAAAATTATCCACTGCAGGAAAACACCCACTAGGAATGGGAGTGTGAAAAACTTTCGCCTGCCAATAGTAATTGCTAAAAAGATGCGAAAGAACATTAAAAGAACAAAAATGCATATAATGGACACATAGGATGTCAATATATAAATAATTTATAAT